>JAOEGS010023789.1:0-39964 GCA_025447755.1 Corythornis vintsioides | reverse complement strand
TACTATTGATTATGATTGACCAACATAGAAGCAGGATAGTATGTATACTTGGCTTAGGGGTTTTAAAACATCTCATCTACCTCTCTCTCTCTATATATATATATATATAAAAGAACAAGAGAAAAAAAAAGGAAAAAAAGACTTCACCAGAGAAGCTTTTAGTCTCTTGAACTTATGGTAACCTCCAACGTACGGCTGCAGCCAAATGTGCTGCCAAGGAGACAGGGCTATCTGAAGTCAGCCTTCACTTTTGTAATGCTGATCCAGTAGAAAGCTCTGTGCCACAGTTTCTCATGAATGAATGCAAGAGACTGGACAGCCAAAATATAATAAAAGTTTGATGAAGATCTAACCTGAGACTGCCAAGTTGGATCTGCCAGAAGAGAAGTCAGCAAGGGATACTCAACTCTTTTATACATTTGATGCATAAAAGCACAGTGCAACTGTTGCTATGAAGTGGACTTCTCTGCTTTCCTTGCAAAGTTGAAACATGAAAACCCTGTACAAAACCACACAACTACAGCCTGTCAACCACCAACCTCTGCATCCCAAAGAAGGTCAGAAAAATCATTGCTCTGTGATAAATATGCATGCAACATAACAAAACACTCCTTGACAGTTACCACACTGCCTCTGAGGGTAGGTACCAGTTGTCCCACCTTCTAAACTGATTACAAAATTGACATCTTCAAAGGTTACTATAAATAAAATATGGGCTCCTGACAAGTCATCAGAGGAACTGAAACAAGCACTAGCACTATGACTCGGGTCTCACCAAATGCTCAGATAAAAATCAAGAAAGACTGTTACGTTACTGGGAGTTTCTTTTCTGCAAAAACCCCAACCCTAGTGAAGATCACAAAGTAACTGATCCAATGTTTTTTTCATTCAGTTATAGATATTTTTAAATTTGACATGAAGACTGGAGGAAAAATATGATTTTCAAAATCATTCTTATTTCGACTGTGAGGGACTTTCCAAGCTAGTAAACAACATGAAAGAAGAAAATTCAGTCTTACCTTATCGTCAATATCACTCTCGCTGTCACACTGTGGATTAGAGAGAGAAAAAAAGTTTTTGAGAAACACATTTACGTACAGGGATCTTTTGCATCATATTCTTAAATCTTTAGGAGAGTTGTTTGTGATGTTCTCAGTTCAATGAAACACACGTTTGATGTCTGCAGTAATGCCTTTTAGATTGCTGGCATAAACCAGGCAAAGCCAATTTCTCTCTTCTTCCACAAATATACAGCATAATCTTACATGGATGGGGAGAGTGAACTTTAAACAAAAAAGACAATCAGTGATGGATTATAATAACAACTGTAACATGAGTACCACAACAAAAAGCAGGCCTTTTATCATCCCAAACTGTGGAATATATAATAACAGTTTTGCATTGCTTCACCTTGATAAGCACTTTGTCATCTAACAAGGAAACTGTGAAACTGGCAATCAATTTCTAATTTAATGAGTGGTACCAAGAATAGTAATTAAAACACATCATAAATTCTGGTACATTTTTTAGTTTGAATGAGATCACGATCCCAGGAGGAAGTGTTTACTTAAAGACTTTTAGAGTGTAATCTCTTACGGCCTCTGAAAATGAAATGCACTATTTTCACAGCAAAATTATTGGAAAGACAATTTGAACACGCAACATTTGTGGACACGCACACCTCATTGGCTGGAGCTGAGAAAGATTAACAATGAGCAACAAAAATAAATCTCTTGGTGTCTGTTATACTGACAGAAAGGAGCCAGTGTGTTTTCTAGCTTTGTGCCCAACAGCAATTTTCTCTCTCAGCCAGCAGCTGAAGGGGATGGTCCAGGTGGGTTTCCATAACTGGCAGCACCCCATCAAGTTCACTGGTTTGACAAGAGAGGACTCTGCAAGCCAGCAGTGGCAAGCTACACATGGAAATGGTCCATGAGAATACACATACATGCTTCACTGTCATGAGCATAGAAGAAGGAATAGATTTGTTTGGTCATTTTTTCCAGATCTTGCTCCTCACAGAGCAGGGATTTTTCCTGTCATATCCTTTTATCCTGAAGTTAGAAAGCAGAAAGCTCAGCTGTTTTATTCTTAGTTTCCTCCCCTTTTTTTTTTTTTTTTTCTTGAAAGACTATTGAATCTCTCTTCTTCTACTTGGTACATGAAATGTTGACCCCAAACACTTGAGAAAACTCTTAACTCTTGAATTCTCTGAAACACACCAAGAGCACAAAGAACCATGATCGATAGAGTGGATTTTGCAGTGAAGACTGCTCGGCTTCCCGACTCCTCATTCCCATTTAACTGGAATGCTAATGCTTGGTTTAAGAAACTCACTTTTCTATAGTCTTGACTAAGCAGAATTGTTTTTCTTTCAAAATGAAACTGGTTTACATTGTCCTACCTGATCCACAGCATATTTTCACTGAAAAATCCAACTGTTTAGAAGGATGTGCACAAATCTAATTGCATCTGTAACCATAAAAAAGACCCTGAAGCAAAAATTACAGGAAGGCAGGACACTGTTTTGCAGTGGGTGGGAAAATCCTATGGGAATAAGCAGGGTTGATGTCAGCAGACTGCATCAAGCCCTTAGCCAATTACTTTGTGCGTGGAAGGCAAAAACACCAGATAGCCAGGTCTTTAGCAAGGACCTTCTGGGACACTTTTATTTGGCCACTGAGCTTTATGAAAACTATTACAGGAAACAAAGTTTCTGTTTCCTTCACAAACCAGATATTCAGACTAAAAGTAAAATCAGTCTTGATAAATTGTCAGCAGCAGCCATTTGCTGACTCTCCCAAACCCACGCCATGTAACCATGAATGATGAGAAGTCTCTGCTCCAGGCCTAGAATGGGACTAACTGTCCATCACCACTGAGACATGTTGAAACAGGTTTCCTTGGGCAAAGGCCACCCCAGTATCTAGTGCATTTGTGCTTGTCCAGGACAGTGCTAATTCAAGCTGACAAAGCAACACATTCATCAAACCCAAGGTGGGGGGTGGGGGAAGATGCATGCACAGCAGTACACTTATTATTTACATGCTCCTGAGAAATGCTGGCTGACCCAAGGGAAGCCTTTCACCTCCACCTGGGGTGCTCAAATCAAGTCAGAATGCCACAGGGAGTTTACATTCCCCCAAATTACCAGCCTAACTAAGCAGGTCGTGAAGGCCTCATTATTTACTCTTTAAACCTGGTAAAGTACCCTAAGTTTCCATTTTAATCACTGTGCTAGCTCAACCTGCAGTGTCATATTTTAGAAGTAGAATGATTTTGATGATATGATTCAACCTCCATAGTTCAGACTAATGCATGTTACAATGGAATTTAAAAAAATCACAAAAATGGCTTAAAGATTAGTCAGTCCACTCAGCCCTGTGTTGCTTAAAATTGTATGCTTAGTCAGCAGCAACACAAAGTGTAATTTTCACAGGCACTTGAATGAGACATTAAATAAATAATTAAATAAATAAAAGCAACGAAACTCAGAAATATATTGACTAAAAACCATTCAAAATTATCATTAAAACTAATTTTTTTTTTGCCTGAGTCTTGGTTTACAAAACCACAGTATTTAAAACCTTAATAAATTTAGCTTACAAGTATTTGATCAGATGTAAAGAATTTGGGGGAACTTCAGTAAACATTATTATTCTACTACAAAGTAGTATTTTAGTCTTGTTCTTTTTTTATGACAAAACTTGTCTCCCTACTTCTTAATGCATTATGATATTTAAGAAAAAGAGGACAGGCTTTTTCTTGATGGAAATTGATTTGACCTCAAAAATTTGTATGCTTTTAATGACTAGAAAAGCCTATTACACATGGTTTTCATTCCTAAAAGGTGCAGAATTGTTTTATTTAGATGTTTAAATTTGTTTTGTGCCAATATGCAACTTTGTTTCACACAGGTAAGTGAAAGTTACAAGAATCCATCCAACCATCAAATCCACACCTAAATTTTATAAACAAACCAATGAGGCAAACATCTGCTCTCTGACAATCCTTGTTATTTCCCATCAGAATCCATAAATACTCCATGAGTAATTGTTTTTAAAATGGAAAGGACAGCAAAGAATGTTGTTTTGTTTTAGTTTACATCTTCCTTACTGCAATCAGCCTTACAACTGAAGAGGCCAGTGGAGCTGTGGGTGCAGGTCCACATGTGAATGCAACTTTGGGTGGACAGAGAGCCCAGCGTGCAGCTGCCACTGCAAGAAGAGTGCTTTAAAAAACGTATTTCTGACAGCAAGTTGCAAAATTTCTTGTTTGCCTTTTGAAATAGTTGTCCCAGCCACACAGGACTCAACTCATGAAGACGAACCGTCCTTGTATCAATTCCTACTGCATGGCCTCTAAACCAAGCTTGAGACTCTTGGCCAGCAACCCATGCTGATCTCCCACCAACTCCTGAAGAAAATACAGTCATCTTTGGTGGAAAAAACCCCCAAGTTTTATAATTCACTTAAGATTTTCTACTTTTTCTTTTAAAGAAACAGGCTCCCACATTTACATTGAGAAACAGGAACCCACAGGCTGCGGAACACACAACAGAACCAAAAAAAACCCAGCAAAACCAAACCCGCCTGGACAGAACTGCAAAAAACAGAACCCCTGTTTACACCTTCCCTTTGGGGGGTGTTAACAATCACCATCTCAATGGGGCTGGTTCTGTTTCTGTGGTAACAGCCTCCAGTCCGCACGCAGACACTTCTTGCCCCTGCCACCCGCCCCTGCAAAGCTCTGGGTTGACAAAGAGAGATGGAGGCTGGTGCGTTGCCTCTCTGGGATGTTTAAATGAATAATGAAGTCATATGGGAAACTCTGGTTTGACCCAGAGGATTTTCCGTGTCTTAAAAAAGAACTTATCCCAGCCAGGAGAGGAGGAGGCCGGTGGCGCACCCTCCCGAGGGCCGAGCAGGCCAAGGCCGCCCGCCATGGCCAGCCCTCACCTCCCACGCAGCTGTTGTTGAGGGACAAAAGCTCTTGTCAAAACAAAAAAGTTAAAGAAAATGTGGAGAATGGCAACTGTTGACAGCTTCGAGGGCTCATTGAAAGACAAAAGCTTCAATTACCTGGATTTTTCTAAAGGCCTGTTAACACTCCTGGTCTATAAGCGAAACTGTAAACAGCCATTGTGCGGGGTTCATAAAGGCCCCTAAAAGGATTATTCACTGGGTTGTGCCAATTGCCTCTCAATTCCACCAAGAATGTTTGCAAAGCTGACCTCTAATTGTGCTGTTTTTTGGAAACAATTTCTTGCAGTGACAGATTCTGGTCAGAAAAAGCCTTCTGTGAGGTAAACATAAGCAGAAACAAGATGCAATTCAAATAAAATCATCTCAGGGTGCACTAGAAAGGCCTCTCCCCTCCCTCGTTCTCCCTGCTCTGTCCCACAGAGGAGGATGGCAATTCTGCAGATGTGGACCCTCCACTAGCAACGACCCAGCTCCAAAAAAACTCCATCAAACTGGCCATGGGTTCACCATGACAGGACACACAACCTGGGTGGCTGCTGCCAATGGACGGTGCTCCAGATGCAAGTTCAGCCTCTGGTTGAAGTAGGTGAGTTTAAGAAGCATGAAAAACATTCTTTGACTCTTTTCTTACATGTTTTAACTTCCAGATCACCCAGTTTTTTACATTATAAAAGAGCTACATGGATTAACACAAAATCAGATACTCAAACTACCTCATGCCAGGAATGAGAGCTCCAAGAAATGAAAACAAAAACAAGTCTGCAAAGACATTAGCAACACTTAGGTGTTAAGTCATCAGTTAGGTGCAGAGAAACACTGTTACCCGAAACGGGGCCACATCCTCCAAGCTTTTGAGAATTGTGCAGAAGTCACCTCAACTTATTCACATAAATGCAGTATCTCCTAACTCCACCCACAGCCAGAGGTTTTATGATCTACGTTGTGCCTACACAGCCTGAAGGCTTTATGGCCCCGCTGAGCCCAACACTATACAGCACAGAAGTTACAGGTTCTTGCACAAGCAGCTGTCAGAAAGGCTTGTTTTTTTCATTGCACACAAACACACATACCTACAGATATTATTTAAATTATGATTAAGCAGAAGATGACAGACATCGAAGCTAGCTGTGTGAAAAAACAGATCCCAGCCCGGAGGGACATGTAATCTAATCAATCTACCTGCAACTAAAATTGTCTGGGGAAGTGTAAGGCCAAGAGACGTCAAAAAAATATTAAATATATAGTCTATAATATTATAATGCAAGCTGGCAGAGTAGAACATAGATGTAAAAAGTTGCATAGACTATACAAACAGAGTAGATACCTACTGAGCTTGCACACCCACTCACACAGTCCCAGAGGATGGCCATGTTACTGCTATCTTATTATTTCCTACCATATTTAGTTACTGAGTTTTCTTTTAATAGCGAGGCTTGGGGAAACATTAGGCTTAAATCCCAGTCCGTTAATGTTAAAGGAAGAAGTAAAATTAAGCCGATTTTTAAGAGCCCTCCCCCTCTCTCTGTCCTCTGAGCTAACTTCCCGGGAACAGCTCGCAAGTGCGCAGGGGGAGGGTGTTGTTTCCTATTAAGTCTGGCATCAGATTCATGTCTGCAGGGGCTTGCTTAAGATGATAGGAAGAGAGAGTTTTATCATGAGCCAGACTGACAGAAAAGCCTGCTAATGGGACTTGAGGCATACACAGGAAAGAAAGTGCCAAAACATTAAGCTACCGCCAAGTGTCAGAGGGCCACTGATTTATTGCAGCAATTTTGCCACTGTGTCCTTTATAAGGTCCCACAAGTCCTTCCTCCTGGCAAGAAGCTGTGAGCTGCTGCAGCTCGGGGAGAAGTTTAGATCCAGAGCGCAGAAAGTGTCCAAGCGAAAGGCGGGGGCCGGGGGGAGGACGGAAATCGAATGTTGACTTGAACTTGCCCCAGGCAGCAGAGTCCTCTTAGCTCCACTGCCTCCCTGACAGTTTGATGAAATGAGTCAGGGCCTCCCCATGGCTAGACCAGCTCAGGCTTCCAAGTGCCGGGGTAGAGCTGTAAGAAACAGATTGAGCCTCAGGGCAGCAATTTTTTTTTTTTCCTTCCCCCCCCCCACCCCCTCCCACCCCTTTCTCTCCTCAGCATTTGGCTGGGGGAAGGGGGAGGTTATGAGCACTACAGATGTATAGGCTGAGCCTTTGTCTGCAGAGGGGGAGGGCGAGGGGGAAAGAGAAGAACAGCAAGAGAGTATTAGCTATGGCAGCCGAGAATAGCCCTGAGCACTATAACTAATTTTGAGGGGCAGTGATGCATTGTACGGGCTATGTGCTGTTTGGTCTGAGGGGGCCCCTGTTGTGAAGCAGCAATCAAGAGGACATTTTGTTAAGTGACCAACAGCTGTCATCTGCAAGCCCAGAGTAGGGAACGAGGGAGCAAGGGGGGGGAGGGAAAAAGAAAAAAAAAAAAAAAAGAGCATTTGTCCCTTGGAGGCAGAGCACATTAATCCACCAATCTGCCACAGCTTTAACTCTAAAAGTGCTAAGAGCTGAACTCCACTCCTATCAGCCACCCGGAGAGATGGGTACCTCTCGCCCTGCTTCAGCCTGCCAGACACAGGGAGCTTCCCTACCTCTGCGGGTCGAGGAACTGACGCTAAAAATACTGCTTAAGTCTCTTTTCATTCCATAAAATTGAGTTGATCTGCTGCAGCTTAGGGTCAATCCCTCAAGGACTGTTTTTTCCCCCCTTCCCTTTTCCTTAGCACTCATAAATTAATCAGGAAGACCCTGACTAAGTCATTTCATGCTGTACAACATAAAAGAAAGTCCCCTGATGATCCATGCAAGGATCTATTAAAAGCGGGAGGGAGGGAGGAAGGGTTAGTGAAGAGAGAGAAAAGGGAGAGGGAGAAGGAGAAAATCTCAACCTTTTTGATATTTTAGGATAAAAGCTGGAGGACTTTGTTACAAATTCTAGCCAACATCAAAACACCTTAAATAATTCAAAGAACATGTTAAAGGGAAGAAACTGAATGTTGCTCTGATGTTCAGTTGATGCAACGCAGAATATTACCCAAAACAGCACAGCCTGTTAAGGGAGACAGCAGCCTTGAGCATTTCAGTTCTTTAGAAAAATGTCAGAACCTGTAAAAATCATAATTTCCAGCAACTTTTTTTTTTTTTTTTTCATCATATAAACTCAGCGAGACTGAAATGTAGGTTTCTGACAAGCTGTTAACAAGACAACTTTAGAAATCTGTCTGGAGCTCTCAGGGAGATGGGCTGCCATTTCACTGCTTCGAAGAAGTTCATGACATGACAAGCAAAAATCAGGGAACAGAGACCTAAAAACCACGGTGTAATTTTCATTTGCTTCTGTCGTGAAAGAATTCAAGCAGAAATATTAGAAGGCTGCACAACTAAAAAAGCCAGCAACTGGAAAATCATTGCTGTGGCTTGACAAGCAAATCTTTTATGCTGAAAATGGTTTCTTTATTATTACACCTATATACAGGAAAGAACTTTTGGAAAAAAAAAAAAAAAAGGGATAACCACAAATTACTTGAGATCTACCTAGTAAGATCTACAACTCCCTACTTTCAAGCTAACTCAAAAATGACCTAGTTCATGGGAGTGACCAGCCCCTCTTGAAAAAGGTGTAAGAGGCACCAGATTTCTTTTGGCTTCCCACATCTCTGCCCTCCCTCTTGTAGGGAAGGTTGAACCATCTTTCCATAACACAGCCTTTTGCTGGAGCCTGCGCAGATGAGTGTTGCTACATAAGCATTTAAAGATACATTCATTAAAAATAGAAAAGTCAGCATCCAATGCCATCTACACAGCAGTGTTCGTACAGCATTCAAGAGAGGCTTTCTGGCTGGTTTTCCATTTTACACCTCCTACTTTAGACCTTAATATACCAGTATAATGCTTTCCCATAATTTCTGGATGATTTAACAACATATTTTCCAGAATCAATGTATTCTGTTTCATGGTTAGCAAAATGCAGATTGACCAATTGATCGATTGATCTACCCACCTATCTCCATATAATATCTGTTTCAATACATACTCCCTCTCTCGCTATTTGGACTCATTCTATATATTTAATGGGAGGTTGATGTAACTGCCTTGAAGTCAATTTAATGATTGTGATTGACTCACCATATCCAAAGTTTCAGCATCCTTGTACCCTTGGGATGGTTGCATTGGGAAAGCCCAAGACAGCCAGCTGCAGACATACAAGCTAATGCTTATTTTCAACCCGTATTTGCCAAGAACGAGAGCGAACAGACAAAGCAGGAGGTTATTTTCACTTGTAATGCCTGTGATTATACCAAGGGGTAGGTGAATTACAGGCCAAATTTAGCCCAGCATTTGCAAGGTCCAGACAAATGAGGAACTGAAGCTTTTTCACCTCTTTCCTATTTCACTGCATTTCCAGCCAGCTCTGGTGGTGCGATCCTGCAGCCGTGCCTGGGTAATTGAAAGGACACTGCACCCCAGGCTGAATGGCTGACAACACATTTCACCAATTTACGAAATGGAGGAGACTCTGACAAGAAAAGAGGTGCAGTTTGCTTCTCTTCTGAAGTGCTCACAGGTTCTTTTCATTCTACCTTGCTTGGGCATTGTGTCACCTGTCACTCATTTTCTTTTCATTAGACAAGACACTCTTGGAGACATTACTGCTTCAGTTCTTTATATGGGTTTCACTAAGGAACCAGAGAAACATCCATCACCTTCTTACTCTACAGTTTTAAGCTATGATTAATGCTTGCAAGGAGTCATCTTGCCTGCTGTCTCCCCTTTAACACAATCCTCTTGGCTTGGAGTTACCTGGAACCCCCTCCTACCTGAGCTGCTTTGGTCTCTTGTGCTCTCCTGGGAGGAGTAGAAACCAAGAGATGATTTGCAGTGACTCATTGCACAGAAAAACTCTAATTTTGTTTAATGCAAAGATGCCTAGACAGAGTATGTCCAACAGAAGAAAAGTGGCTTAAAGCCATTATTTAAAACAACGTAGTTTGGAGGGGGGGTTTTATAAGCTTTCTTTAAAAATAAGGAGGAGTTTAGGACTTAATATGGATATAGCCAAAAGCCACTTTAGCCATAATGATCTGTCTAGTAATTCCCCACTTAGCTATAAACATCAGTGTTCTCCTGCTATTTGGACTGCAACTCTAGTCCATTACCACGCTATGCCCACGTCATTATAGAGTCACCAAAAAGTACTCAGCCACTACAAAATAACAGGATTTGTTAAAGCAGCCCCGCACTAATGGAAAGCATGGAGTTATTCTCAGCTCTCTAGCTCGGCAGTATGCGACTCTGGAAGTTTCATTTACATATTTATTTAGTGGAGCACATGCATGGCTGTCTGCCCTCGCTGCAGAACCGTCATTAGCTGCAGGAAGCTGTTGGAGGGGATTTCAGCATGGAACTCAGGAGGAAAGGCACCTCTTAGTACCTTAGTACCCTGCTTTAATAACAGTCATGCTCCAGAATGAGGGAGACTGATTTCTAGTTATGAAACTTGCTGCTCTTTGTTGCAGTGTATTCACATGAATATTTAATTTTTATACACACACACACTTTTTCTTACTCCACCAACTTCCTTTTTTCCTTACTTCTCCCTGTACATCCAAGTGGTAGAGCAACAAAAGAACATACCAGACTATGCATGAAGACATCCAAGTCGATGACTCTAAAGTTCCCCTTCAAGTATAGCACTGATTTTCCATTCAAACATAAGCTGGACATTAAAAATTTTCTACCATGAACACTCAGAAGAGGGGATTAATTCCAGAATCACAGCTGCCATTATTTAGGTATGAAGGCAAATCTCTGCTTTGCCTCAAAACCGTTTCTTCTGGACATGGCAGGATGAGTGTGCTAAAGCCAATGTGAATTCAGCTGGGGTAACAGGCTACACACCTTGAAACACTCCACTCTGGTGCTAAATGCAATATTTAAGCGCACTGCTGTATGGAACTCTGGACTTGAAAAACAGTGCAAAGCACCTACTTTGTTGTCAAGATACATTAATTCAGTAAAATGGAGTACAGTTCATCAAAACTTAATGAGTGTAGGAAGGTTGTGTGGATCAGCTGCTTTGTTTTGTTGACTGCCTTTAGCCACTGAGAAGGGAAGTCCCTGTATATATGAATTCCACTGCTGTTTAACTCATAGCAAGGTGGTGGTTGTTGTGGCTAAAAAAATATAAAGCTTACAACAGCTATCATTAATGTCTGCATTACTGAACATTAAAAATTGAATCTGGTAAAAGATTTAGCACAAGCATTGAGACATGTATAAAAGACCTATTCCTCTCAGAGCATGTGCTTGTGGATTTCAGCCATTGCTTTAAGAATAAACCTTGAAGGATGGTTATCCCACTTGCCACAGGCAAGCTACCCTGGAACAAATAAATTCACCAAGATAGAAATAAAAAAGATGTAAAATATGAAAAGTAAAACCACACCTTCACCCTAAAAGTCCTCAGGACTAGTCATTAACATTAATACAATGCAAATTAAATCTTCCCCCCCCCCCCCCCCCCCTTCATTCCATTTAGATCTTAAAAATAGTGAAGTAGGTAAAGTCTTGGAAGTGAAGGACAAGCATTGCCTAGGGCATACATTTGGGTGCCTTCAATATAATCTATGGAATATAGCAGAGGCTGTAATCTAGCCTGGTATAAAACTAACATAGCTGGTTATTCACTCTTACAGAACTATGTCTTGACAAAGCTAAATACAGAAGCCTCAAGGACTGTGCCATTACCTGGAAATTACTTCTTTGGACCACTAAATGCCAAACCTTTGCTCATGAAGCAATTTTTAAAAGATAGATTTGGTATTTCATATGAAATTGTAAATGTACTACCATAGTGCATCTGATCTTCTCTTCCAAACCCCCCCAACAGCCTCTCAAATGTCAACAATTGATGTAAATTTAATGAGTTACAAGGTGGAGCCTCCTACCTCACTGTTCTTTCAGAATGCAAAGGTAGTTTGACCAGCACTGGTATCAAAGTTCAAGACAAGGAGTGTCAGTACATGTTGAAAGATAGGGATGTGACTCTCCCCACCTAAGCTGTCCTGAAACTTTGAGAAGAGGCTTGAGGACATGCATCCTTTCTGGGGTCACTACAGATTTTTTTTTTTTTTTTAATTTATAATTCTCTTCTAGGAGTGATGTGGAAATAATCAGTTGTGTGGACAAATGCCATTTATGAATAGGAGTTCAACACGGCAAAGTCTTTCCTCATTAGTGACATTAATCCACACTGGAGTGATTAGAGAATAAATGAAAGAGGAAACATCTCAATAGGAAGAAAAATAACAGAAAGAATCCAAGGCTGAAGACCAAGAATGGAAAGAACAACTTACTGCACTGTGGACCAATAATGAGATGGCATTACAAACACTGTCTGCAAATGAGCTCTATCAGCTTTAATCAGTAACTATTATTAAGAGCACAATGATAAACTGCTAATAGTCAGATGGAACAAACTACTACTTATTTGTCACGGGGTGAGATCACATTGAATTACAGAACTTTTCATTTTTTAGTAGGTTATTACGAACAAAGCTAAATATGAAATCTGTTTGAAAAACTGGAAAGCAGCTTGCCCACGATGTTGTGATTCCTCAGTTTGTGTGCACTGGCACTGTGAAGGAGAGAGGTGCCCCTGCTCCAATGGGAGCTGAGGCACAGCTAGGAGAGCTTCTGCCACTGGGGGTTTTGCTCTATCAGCTGAGATGCACCAACCAGCTCACCTGTGGTTTGCAGACACACGTAGCACTAAAATGCATAAATACTAACTTACAATAATGCTATTATTAGTATATGTCACTACTGCACAGATGATGACAACAGGGGTTTTCACAGACTGCAGAGTAATTAGGTGTCTTTAAATAATGCTTTAAAGCCTTTTCATGGAGCTGGAGTGTGGGAAGGTTCTCCTCAACATTTATGCAGAGATAACGGAAAGCTCAAGAGCTTCTGGCCAGCTTTTAGCAGCACAGGTCAAGAATAACAGGCTAATCAACTTACATTAAAAAAATATATTCTTTTAAATTCACACCTAACACATTTGTTGATGAAGCAGAAATAGCATTCAAAACAAACCACTTTGTTAGCTCAGCTGGCTAATGAAAAATTGCCACAATTACAAAAGCAAATCTTTGTTTTCAATTTTCAGTAAGCAGAGATTTAAAAGAACAAGCTGCTCTTGAAAGCATGATAGGGTTGGTTTTTTTCCCTAAAAAAGGAAAGAAAGAAATCCTTCCTAGCAACTGCAATTATGATACTTTCATGTCAAATGAATTATATTACTGAAAATAAATCTTTCTAAGATGCACAAGAGGGTTATCTGGCTCCAGTCAGACTTATGCATTACTGGTTTTATATGTTGTACTCTACTTGATTAATATAGGTAATCAAATTATATTGCCTTCCACTGTGCTCTCAAATTCAAGGCTATAATGTTTTCAATGACAAAGTTCATAGAGTTGTATAAAAATGTACCTCATGCTGTACCAGCCCTTTATTGCTGTAGTAAAACACCATTTTCAATTTAGTAATAAGTGATATAAAACAGAGTGTCTTGATTGGCAGGGTCGTATTCATTATGCAGTGCCCTACGACACAGCACAGTTCAGAGTGGGAATTTGACAGAATCCACTGCAATCTCAGATGCTGATACTTCAGGGAATAAAGTTATTCCTTTTTCATAAGTTGTCCTAAGGAAGGACATGGAATTGGACACAAAGACACACACACATACTACACACACACACACTGAAGGGAGAAGGGCACGAAGAGACTCATCATAGCAGGTATTCCTGCACTGGAGCCAATTCTATACTACTGGTTCTCACCTGGAATAGGAAATGAAAGACAGAAAATGGCAGAAGAGGAAACATGACAGTCTGGACAGCAGCAAATACCAGAGAGCTCTTTCTGTCTCTGCCACTGACCTGACTTGTGACTATAAGAAAAATTTCAGATGTTTGTGACTCTGAACATTTAACTTGATGTGCCTTAATGAAGTTGTGTTATCAAGAGCTCTTCAGTTTATGAACATCAGGATTCTCTAAAAAGCTGTAAATTAGTCTGTCAAAACTGGTAAAATCTTAAATTTGCAGCTACTTTGCATATGTAAATACCAACCCTTCCCTTCCTCCTTGCTTCTATACACCAGGAATAATATTTTCCACATCCATAAACTATCAAACCAAGCAATCTGTGAGCTCTATAGAGGCAAAATATTCTGGTGAACCTTGTCATCACTATGAACACTATCTAGAAGAGCAGGAATTATAAAGCCATTTTCTGTTGAACTAAATGGCAGAGATATTGTTAGCTGGTATCTTTTCTAAGCATGTATGCTGAGCAAATGATATGATCAGGAAAGACAACTCTCGGACTCAGGAATTAGTAATGTTATCTTAGTTTTGTTTCCTTGGCAACTTGACCTTTCATAATTTGCCCAAAGGCAAAATATGGGCAGCATATCCCTTTCAAATCATACCTCAATAATCTTGTGATTAAAAGCATCACCAGAATGTGGCCTTGCCGTAAGATGGAGAATTAACGACTCTCTACTAAATGATCCACTGATGTTGAATCTAATTTAAGTAGCCTTGCAAGAATATTTAACACTTAATGATAGGCTCTGTATTAGAGTAGGTTTAATCTAGGATGCAGCCACAGATGTCATAAGAAGGAATTAATCAGCATTGCTTCCACTAAAACAGAAATGCAAAATTGCTGAACAGAATGTATTAGAAACAGATTAAAGAACTGGGACTTAAACATAAAAGAACCAGAGCTGATACCACCCTCAGAGAGCTAATTTGAAATACAGGAAAACTTAATTTGCCTTTAACTGAAGAATTGGGGTGTTTGAAGTTACTAAAGAGAAGCTTGTGCTATCAAGAAGGAAAGAAAGGCAGAGAGTATTTCCCCTCATCAATTAAAAATGAAAGCCCAACCCAAATATTAATGCCTGCCTCAAAATCCCCACAAAATGAAGTTATTGATGCACTGGGGACTATTGCTACATCCTACATGAAGCTCTGTACTCACTGAAGTGCTGGGGAGGTTTCACTGGTTTGGAAAACTCCTGCTCAGTTTAGATGTTACCTTTTGGAAAAGCAAATCTTGGAAATGGGAAACATGGCCCATGGTTACTGAGATGCTGGCAGCTGGGGGAAAAATGAAATAGGGTATTTGCAAATTCACTCTGAACTCCCCATAGAGAACTTGCCCATCCAAAGGTGTAAAGATCTACACTACAATTTCTCATTGCTTTAGAAAATGTATCATCTCCTCTATTATTTGAGAACTTCTTGCTCTCTGTAGGGTGCACACAGCCCAGAGTATAAAGCCAGAAGGAACCAGAGAACACCAGCTCAGAGGACAGGTCATTAAATTTCAACCATTAACTGTCCTCCATTCTTGAAGATACTGAGAATGAATCCCCTAATCCCATGAACCTTTAGAAACACTCATCATAGGTCAAGTATTGCATTCTTAAAATCAGAGTTAATGTTCCTGGTAATGATAAGGACAATCTAAGTTTAGAACAATTGTATTTCTGCTGAAAACATCTAGGAGTGTGTTGAATATTCCAATGCCCTGATTCAACTAGTGCACTCCTGACTTACTATCACTGCTATTAAAAAGATTTTTGAGCAGGTTGAGTGGCCCTTCCTTGAAAAATTACAAAACAATCTACCTTTAGTCCCAATTTTCATTGATAACCTAATAGAACATACAAAGAATTTCAGTTCTTATTCCCAAATTAGTGAAAAACTTCTATAAAGCTTTGATCTTGATGGAAGAATCCATCAAGACTTCCCATTTGTCTCCCTAATTACTTGCTTTGATGCTCACACTTGCAATCACTGCATAAGTTAATGTCCTGAGGTTGCCATAGCTACCATTAGCGAAGCAGAACCAGACACTGCTGTGCACATGAGCCACCTCTGCTAGATGCTTGCTTCTCTGCCCTGGCTGTTCCTGCACCACTGATGGTAGAAAGGTGCTCCTGCTCTGCACCAGAAGTTAGTAAGAGGTCCTATCCATTTTATTACAAATGCTATGGTAACATTCTCCTTCTGTTTCTCTCCTCATACTGGAGGTTTTGAAAGCAGTGAAGGGGTTAGAAGACAAGAGTGCAAGCAAGGACTGAGTTTACTTCCTAGTGAACAACTCATTTGCTGGGTGATTATGTGCCTCGTTTTTTTTGACTCTTGAATGACAGCAATGAAGCTTCTCTCATCACACAATCCTGTTTTGAGAACACACTGCTAAGAACTGATGAAGATAATGTGTAGTAATGCTCACTTTTTGTAAGAACATTGCTTGAAGTGAGTTGCCTCTATTTCTACAACTTTCTGGTTAATTAAAAAACTTTCATTAAACCTCTGTACTTTTTCTTTCATAAAGGACACTGAACAAGTAATGATGTATAATATACTTCAACATTACTAGGACATTGCTCATTGAAAATAAGAAATGAGGAATCACTTTCTTGTTTGCTTATCTGATGACCTCTAAGGACAATGATGTGCATGATAAATGCACAGTGTGGTGTATTTCCTCATTCACTGTATTGATCTGATTTAATGTAATGCAATGCAGTACCAGGCCAGCAAATACCAACAGGAATTTTGCTGGCAAGTGTATTTGTAACTTCAGTCCACACACAAGTTTTTGTACTTTCTGGAATTAGTTTACAAAAGTTTTCCATTCTGAGAAAGATGACAAACAAATGAAATATCTGAGTGGAAACCATCATCCTAACATATTTCAAAGAACTAACCAAGGTTGACTGAAAAATTCCTACAGCAACAACACAATCCTGCTTATTTTGGTTATTAGGAAGATATATCACTTTAATATTCTGTTCCTGCCAAAGTTTTATGCATTCTTTTAAGTGTACGAACTCTAAATCTTTTTTGTTCTGAATACAGTATGTTCCTCTGGGAGATATAGTACACAGTAAGTGTGGAAAGTTAACATGTAATTAGCATGGTAATGTCTACACAAATTACATCACGGTAGAGTTAACACAGGTTCAGATCAGAAATAATCCTCTGAGCACAGCCAGCCCAAATGACAAGTTTCTGTAACTCTCAGCAACCTGAAAACCTACAGGATCCTGGAGCACCTACTGAACACTCTGGCACCCTGGATGCTCTGCTCATTACTGACCTGTGCTGTTTCCACTCCACCAGGATCTGAAGTTTGGAAACAGATTTTATAATGAGCTGTAGATGGTGAGAGATGTTGGAACTCACATTCCATATGACTGGGTTCTAAATCTTTACCTTACAGTCTAAGAGCAGGACAATTTATTAGATGCTCTCTTGCTAATTTTCCTCACAATTAAATTTGCTTATTTTCCTCAAGGAGTGACTGTTAATGATGAACCTACTGTGGTTTTATTTTTAGCAGATCCTGTAGTTAAGTCATGCCTGACAAGCCATGAATCAGAACCACTGCACTAGCAACAGGGTTGCATTTGTAACAGACAGCCCTAGCACAGTGTTAATTCACTCTGTAAATGACCCACTACTGGTATCCTAACAACTTCTTACTATTTTATTTAGAAACAAATAGCAAGGAGAGGGAGATTCCAAATTAATTAAATAGGCTTAGTGAAGAAGAATAATCAATTTTAGCACAAACACTACTTGTTAGTTTTTAAAATGAAACCAATACTACATGCTATTTAGCACCTCCAGAAATCCTGACTGAAAACAGCTACGTGAAGCAACAATCAGAATAAGCAGAAATTGGAGGAAACAGATTAGGGCAATCATCATTGGACAACCCATGGAAACAGAATGGCAATTTTTCAAATGACTAATGATAGTACCAAATATTAAAGCCAATGAAGAAAATAGGAGCTATTTTTTAGACAACCACTTTTCTTCCAAAGAACACAAAGCTGAAGAGCTTGGATTCATTTCTCAAATGCTATGGCTCATAATATGACAGGTTGTAATGCACTGCACATGAGAGAATACATAAGCCAACATAAAATTCAGCAAGATTAATATATGATTAGTTCACGTTTATACAGTGCTTTGAAGATCTGAACTGTTAATTAGAATTTCTGGATTAGGCTGGTACATGCCCCAGTGCAATCCAGATCAGGGGATAAAAAACTGTGCAAAAGTTTAAACTAACTGCCCAAAGACTGAAGAACCCGTGAGACACCAAGATCTGCTTTACATTTCCAGTGAATAAACAAATGTATAGAAGAGAGAGAGAAGGAGAATTCAATGCCCCAGTGAAGATATTTAAGATAGATAGATGAAGATACTGAATACAGAAAGATATAGCTGGTAATTATTTGAAAAATACTGGTTCACCTCCTTCTACCATCACAGAAATACTCCCCTAGGCTCATGAGATATAGAGAGATCTCAGCTCAGGAACTCATAAATATTTGTCGAACAAAAACTTTAAATCTAATGACCTTAGTGGAACATAAACAAGTATCTTCCCAAGAGTCATTCTGCAGTAACGAGAATGAAAAAAAATACTTTGCTTGACATGTGTAAGGGAAAAAACAAGATGTAGCCTCCGACTGGAGAGTAGAAAAAGAGAGAAAAAGAGGAAAATCCTCTCTAGCTTTCATCAGAAATGCTGAAACTAGACTGCTGGATGGGAGGAAGAAATGAAACCTGCAGCAGATGAACCTTATGTGGCTCACAGCTTCCTTATTTTTTTTTTTTTAAGAGAGCAGAAAATGTAAAATCATTTACAGCAAAAAGGCCTTCCCAATACATCACTCGCATGGGACCAATACAGAGTTTGGGATCAAAACAGAATGCCATCCAACAGAGAGATGTTGACTCTGTTACTGATCTGGCCTTTTCCTGCTTAATTAAAGCTACTGAACACTTGAGCTGGAAAACTGTAATCCCCATTAAAGTGTCATTTTAGCGGTAGGTGATCAGACCTTTCAAGCTACTCTAAGTAATTATGCTAGCAGGAACCATGTGCAGTATTAATGTGACCACAGGAAAACTGTTAATGCACAATCTGGTAACCAGCTAAGGATTACCAAGCAAACTAGTACTTCCAGCTCCAGCCATATCTAAATTGAGACCAAAGTTCCAGTAGGTGGCCGTGCCCCATGCCACGCAGAGGAGACGTGTGGCTCAAACTCTGTGTAAGTACTAGGATTGGATTACCCTACCTGTGGGTGCAGAGACTGCATGTAATGGTTATTTACCCTTTGGTTTGAAGTAAGATAAAGATGATATGCACCAAAACAATAGGCACCAAAAAAAAAGAAGAAGAAAAAAAGAGTGCTTGAATATTTACTTTTAATCTCCATTATGATGCGGAAATGGATGTGGAAGCCTAGAGAATAAAAATTGGTTTTGAACTGTGTTTTATGGAATAAGAAAATGTGACCAAGGAAAGTCCCAATAATATAAAAAATGTGTAGACTTAGAGCCACTACAGATGCAATGCAGTTGCACTTCAAGCTTAGCAAATTCTTTGTAAGTTGACTTCAGAAACTGAATTTGGGGGGCAGGGGAAGAGTGGCCTGCTGGAGATGCCCAGTGGTTAGAAGGAAAACTGTCATGATGCAGAAACCACATTAAACCACTTATCCTCCAATGCCTGAATTACTGAACAGAACTGAGACAGAAGAAAGCCAAAACAAAGCAAACCTCCTAATTAGTGTTAAAATGAAACAAAGGCACTTCCTTATTAAGCAGGACGAACATTTTTTCTGTAGTGTGCTCTTGTAGAGGTCTAAGACTATCACTCACATAATGTATGAAAAGATGTAATCCCTAGGTATAGACAGATCTTTTCCAAGGGTTTTTAAAGCAAGCGTCTGGAGCAATACATATTTTGCAGCAAATATTTAGAATGAAATATTTCATAAAGTACTTCAGCACTTCTTTGAGTGTTTAATTTATCTGGCATAAAAGAAGAAGAGTGTATAGCATTTTCCTGTAAGTGGATGTAAAATACGCATTGCATGGATCCCTATAATTAAAAAAACAGCAAATCATTGTCATTAATGCACAAGCAAGATCATAAATGAATACATTATTAAGTCCTACTGAATTAATGTTTAACTGCAATAGAGTTGAAATTGAATGAGGCAATTAATCAGAGTAAGAACTGGGGAGAAAAAAAAAAAAAAGCCACATCTGTCTCACTTTGAATACATTGAGCACAACGACCTTCAGAGTGGTACTGCCAATCAAACCGCGCCGCCCACTGATTTGACAGTCCTGGTGCCACCACAGAGAGAAAGTTTAGTCAGTGTAACAGATACAAGCTTTCCATCTGAGTCACTTCATGGGTACATCTCACCCTGAGGGAATAAAACATTATGTCTCAAGGGTCTTATTTCATAAAATCATGAATGTTCAGATGGTGAAGATCATGCTGGTTATAAATGTGAACTACATCTGCTCAAAGTCACTAGAAAATGAAACTGGGGGAGTTGACATACATTAATGGTAATTTTTAAAGGCTTAATGCTCTTCATCTAGGGGAGGCTAAAAAAATTATGTTCAGAAGCTTTTGTTCTGTGGATTGTGCTTTGATCAACTAAAATACATTAGGTTACATTTTTTCTCATCAGTCTTAAACTCCATAGTGGAATTTTCTTTAACGGGTTAATTAAACTCCCTCAGGTTCTTAACTGTTGAAAAGTCTTAGTTCAATTTATTTAAGAGTTTAAGGAGGAATAAAATGATAATACTAATGATGATAATGACCCTTATCCTAGCTAAAGCTTTTTGCACTTCCCATGTAGAACAATATCTATTGTTCACAAATGCTACATTTGACAGATAGGTAGGTATATGTACTTTTCTTCAGTGTAACATATTATGAATATTAAACAATATTTTAAAAGAAAAATCCATTGGTATTTTTGTATCAGGTTCTTAAGCAATAATTATCTTTGAATAAAGATTTTTTTTTTCTCTTAATGCAAATGAACTGCAAATTTTCCAAACCATAATTGTTTTCCTACATTGAATTGATAGAGTAACTGGCATGTAGGTTAATCAGCATATTCATTTCCCTTTCAGTAGTAATAATGACTAGAATCAGGATTTTCCATTTAAAAAAAGGGAGGGATAAGGATTGCTCAGATATTCATTGATAAAGCAGCTAATAATTAGGAGTTAGGAAAGTTTGCCAGGGAGCTGAATAGTGGCTAAGCTGTTCCTACACTTCTGCTATCCTATCAGTGAGTGTGCTGAACCCACCACGTGATTTACAACACACAGTAATTTGCCATTTGTGCTCCACGCATCATGTTTTGCACCAAAAATTCTATTATACAGGTCTTTCCATTAACACTTCCAATCACACAGCTGTCCACAGTGCAAAAAACTGGTACCACCAATGCACTTTGAGATCAGCATGAGCCTAGCTGTACAGCCTGCAAAACCTCAGCTCCCCGGGGCCTCGGGCTCCAATCCACCCGAGGCACTGCAATGCTGATGGGCCCTTTGAAAAGCAACTCCCAGCACTGAAGAAGTTTAAAAACTTCAGGGCAGCTGAGGTCTAGTTAGAAGTTAGAGTGTGGATGAGAATGACTCTGGCCAGTGGGGAGAAGGAAGGCAGGGTGGGTTCTTGGTCTCTGCCAGCTTTAGGACTTGTTGTGAAGAGCTGTTCCATGCACATTTCCTCACTCCCTAAGCCAATCAAGCCCCATTAATGAGCAGGGAAACCATGCTTGACTTTTGGGTAAGAGTCTAAAACTAATGTTCTGTGCTGACCCACACATCCCTCTCCTCAGCAAGAGCCACAGTAACTATACAGTGATAGGTAATGCACAGAAGCTTATTCACCTGTTACTTGGTTTCAGATTGTGGTCTCTCTCTTGCACGATATGAAGACACTGGCTCGTTGGGAGTGGACAGCAGTTGCACTAAGGTTTTGGTCTTCATAATCCTCTACCAAAATCTGTAATAGTGACTCAAAGCCACTGTCACGGGCTGTGAAAACCTTATCAAGATGAAAAGTTCATTTCAGCTACTGTAGAAAGGAGGAGGCATGCAGATCTCCCGTGCCTCTTTTCTGGTCATATTTGCTAATGAGCACAGATCAGAGAAGGATCTGGAAAGCAGCCCTGGAAAGCCTCTGATTCCTTTCCTGAGAAAAGCAACATCTGGAACACACCAAGGCTCAGATAAAGGTGATTCCCTTTAAGGACAGGGAATACTCTTGCATATTAAAAGGGCTTGTAGATAAACATCAGACAATTCCCCAAGATATATTTTCAGACTGGCAATATTTTATTGGGATACCAGCGTGAGATGGAGGCCAGTCTGGATATGTGCCCATGTGTATCCATCTATTCTACCACAAGATTTGTTCTGACTGGAACATCAAATATGAAGATTTTAACAGAACTGTGACACAGGGTATCAGCATGATACAAACTCAGGATGGAAACACACAGCAGGGTGCAGTCATTCCTTCCCAGGATTGTTTTGGCCTTGGCTGCCAAGTGTAAGAAATCATTGCTTTTATTAAAATGATCACGACAAACTAGTTTATCAGCACCTGAATGCAAAGGAGAGCACTAATAATGCCAGTTCTCTGCAGGGTTAGGAACTGATCCTGTTCCATAGGAAGATGTAGGATTCAAAGCTGAATCCTGACCTGACCACAGCCAGTAGTCCATATTTTGGTGACTTCCATGGGACTTATGTTGAGCTCTGCAACATAAAGGCTGAGAGAGGAAGAAGGAAGAGAAAGAAGACAGAGCAAGTGGGGGCAGTTCACCAACACACACCGAAAGATAAAATCAACATGGCCATTAAGCTTCAACAGAAGGAGACAGCTCTTATTGTTTTGTTTTGGGGTGGTTTCTCCCAGTGTGAATGTTAATTACTGTGCCTTACAGCAGAGATAACGAGAGGGTTTTACTGCCTAGCATTTTTCAAACAAAGACATGAAAAATTCATGAGCAGGGAAGACCTTGGTGTTGAGCTTCAGTTTTCTTGTCAAATATTTCAGCTATGGAGGTCCTTGGGAAGGTTACACAGCAATATTCAAGTCTAAAGGATGCCTGTCAATCAGATCTAAAAGCAACAGGAATTTTATAGGTTACATGTGACCTTGTCAACATATTTTCACTGGCCAAGTGTCTTCCAGCATAGTTTGTCCAGTTTACAACAAAAACTGAACACTTAAATATCTGTTCTCCTAAGGTCAGAGCACTCACAACACCAGTCTGACCATAACACAGGAACTAAGGTCATCTGATGCCAAGAAATGCTGATGTCCACACATCACTCCAAATTGATCCAAATGTACCTTTGTGCTGACAATCAGACACTGGGTCCTAAGGAAAACTTTTCTCATCACAGAAATTTTATCAGGACTCTGTGCAGTCCAAAATGTCACCCTTTAACTGGGAAGAAAGAAAGCACTATGTTTGGCATGGCTTCTGAGAAGATCTAAAATCTCTTTTCAAGTAACTGGCTTTAGACTTGAGGATGTTTTGCAAGTTAACTGTACCTTTATTAAGACACAGCTGAGGGTTCTTTTTAAAGGTTACAAAAAGGAATTGCTGTTTGCTGGCACGTAGGTCAGGCACAGATCAAGTGTGGGGAGAATAAGGTCGTTTAGTGGACTAACAAGAAACAAGTACAACACAAAAGCTTTTGGGATCATGTGAAACACCTTCCTTACCTAATCAAATTCACCATAGCAGAAGCAGGAATTTGATGAGGTCTTCGAAGTCTGAACTGCTCAATGTTTTCTTTCCTTGTTAGTTTAATAAAGAGCAATCCCCCAGGTGAGTCACTAAGAATCATTCTTCAAATCAAAAACTTCCCTAATCCGAGTCCCCATGCTTTTAAAAATTATTCTGCATTAAAATTCTCAGTGTATCACCTCTTCAGAATACAGAGCATTAGTCATAGAAAGATAATAGTCACAGGCATGGTCTGAGTGCTCTGTCTGACCATCTTCCCACAAACATGACTGCTCAGTAGCACAGAACATGCTTCAGAAGCCTGAATTGTGAATTAGAGGCAACTTTTGAACTAATCTCCCTTGCCAGAAAGCCCTTCTGGCCTGTAGGAAGATTTAATATATGATTCAGTCTCTGAAGTTAGGCAAGAACCTTCACCTAAAAAAACTAGCAAATAAGGAAAGAGCTCTTATAATCATGACACTTTAAGACCTCAGTGGAGTCAAAAGTTCACACTGCTACAACAGTTCTATCCTGAAGTACTGTTTTGAAATTAAACTCTTATTTAGAACCAAAATTTCCTACTCTGAGTGGTTTGCAGGTGTTTCCTAAACCTGTGTTTGGCTCACATAGCTTAGTTTCATATGTAACACCACACTGCTGCTTGTGCCTCAAGAACCTGGGAGGTCTTTCTCCTGCTAGTGTTGGTACCACTAAACCCAAAAGGGCTTTGGCAGTCACAGAGTACTCAGTGTTTTCTAATAAAGACACTGGAATTTGAAGGCAACATTTGCTTACGTTTCCCTATACTAAGCCTTCAAGAGTAAAGATGCAGCCCATCAGTTAAAGCAGGAGGCTCTGAACACTCTTCATCACTCAGATGAGTAATGCAGACAAATTTGTAAATAAGGCTCTTTTTCCCCAAAGTGTTTTCCACCAAATTCAATCATTCATTCCCAACAACTACAAGCAAAAACTCTGGCCAAAATGCTTTTGCCTTCATATCTGCTGAGATTTGACTCAACTCTTACCACCACCTTTGAGAGATATCTGCTGATGTTTAGAAGAAGCATGGTAAACAAGAGACAAAAAGTCAAAGGAGAAGAAAATAAGCACATTGGTTTCATCAAGCCTGTAACTTAGACTGGTGATAAAGGAATACGTAGCACATTAACCTCAAGGTGTCTGCTCTGTGTGCTTGTGGCCACCAAATGCTCTCAGCTCACCACGCTCAGCTCCCACAGCACAGTAGCCTCCCAACACCTCTGTCCCAGTCAGCTCCCCGAGACTCTGCTGGGTGCAACAAGGCACAATATTGCCCTTCCCAGCTGTTCCTCCCCGTGCTTCCCTCCCTGGCTGCACTTCTGTGAGCAGACAATCTTCTCATGTTTGGGACACATATTTCTGGTGCAGGAAATACCTTTCAGAGAGTTGTCTTACTGACAAAATTGTGAGGATGGATTCTCAGCTGCACTCTAAATCTGCTGGGAGTAGGGAGCAGGGATAGACAGCTGATGTAAAACTACTACTTTTATATTCCTAAGGCCAACACTGGTCTCCTCATATCTTTTGGACAGACTACACTGGCAAACCTCATGCACATCTGGCTGTTCCAGTGCTTGGTGGACTGGTCAGAAAATTCAGTACAGGGTGTAGAGCATTTTGAGTCCCATCTGAGCTTGTTTACATCATGATCCAAAGAGATCAATACTTTGTTCCTAAAATTCCTAAAAAAACACATGGCCTGATAAAAATCCAGAATAATTCAAAAGCCATTTGCTTCTCCTGTACCTCTTCATCATGCAACACTGTGGTGACACCAGTATGAAAAAGAAAAAAATAAAAATACCTCTCTAATCATTTCCGACTGCGTTTGCGACCAAGAGAGCAGAGTTCAAGTGTCAGTCTTACAGAGATGCTGACCTTCCTCCTGCTGGTGCAGACTCCCACTGGGGTTACTGAGACCCTGACCAGCTTCCTTCTGAAATGAGTGTCTGGGCTCCACCACTCGCTTTTGGTATCAGCTGGAGTGAGTCATTCACAAACCATTTTTTTCAAAGTTTTCACTCCTGCCAAGTGCCTTCTTTTTTTTTGTTTGTTTTAAATCAAACAAAGCTGTCTCTTCTCCTGCCTGCTCTTCCCTTGCAATCCTTTTTGTTCCTGCCGTGGTAGGAAGCACTGTCTTTCATTTCAGATCACTGCAAAGTTGCAAGTGAAATCTGTTAGACCACAGAGCAGCTAATGCAACAAAGGAGAAGTTTTGACTAAAGAAAAGTGCCCTGTAGATTTTGATATCACTATATCAGATTGACCTATCTGTAGCTTGGTTTGTGCCCTGGAGCTCCTCACTGAGAACATCATGTGGTAAATCAGGGAGGGTTTTGTCCATTGTTCCTGGCTCAAAACATGTATCATGTTGGAGATGCAGACACAGCAAACTGCACCACTTGGCTTGTGTTCTAAGTATGAAAGCTTCTATATGTGAGTCACCAGTACTACCAGCATGACCAATTTGGTTTTCACTTTACCAGAAATCCTGTAGCTAAACCTCCAAGGGAGAAGGCAGGCCTCATGACTTTGAATAAGTTATACATTCAGACAGTAGGCCTTTATTTTTCCCAGATACTCATGGAATTGAAGAGTTTGGGCTGAAAGTGCTGGATATGGCTTTGAAAAAAAGTAAAATGTCCCAGTATCAGAAAGTAAATGGGGAACTTAAAGCTGGTGTATCATTAACCACTTAAAAGGTACCTCAACCATAAGGGGAAAACTTACATGGTACCAAACCGCAAAGAGTCCCTCTCCCCTTACACCCCGAGATGTCTCTCTTTGCTTTTATATTTTCTGCTCATTACTCGGTGTGTTTATATTTCAGGTTTGGGTCCAATCTCCAAGAAAAAGTCCAAATGAAGAGTGAGAACTCAGGAAGGAAAAATCCTTCACCAAAGAAGAGTAGAGCTAAAGGATGTCTGTTCCTGGGATTCACTCATCTGGGAGGTTTTGTTCTGTTTATTATTTGCTAATATGGTTAAACTCTGCTAATACCGAATCCTGACATTTTAAAGCTCTAGGTTCAAAACCAATCCACCTCCTGTATGGTTTATATCCCAGATCCACCTGAGCGGAAGTGCGTGGACACTGTGAAGTGGGAGGGAACGAAGCGGGTCGGCCGGAGCCGCGGGGAGTGCCACCGGCCCTGGACGGGCAGGGGCAGTGTGAGGAGCCAGCCGAGGCGCAGCGCAGCGTGACGGGGCGGCTGGCGCAGCACCTGCGGGGCCCTGCTCGGCTGCCGCTCGCGCTCTCGCTTTCATGAGAACCAAAACTCAGCCTTCTACACATCCACCACAGAGAGGAAACTCTCGACAGACAGGGCCAATCGGTGCTGGACACAAACGGAGGGGAATCTAAGCCAGGGAAAGGCACCAGAACAGCGCCCGCCCTGCTGGCGAGACGGCCCCGCGGCCGAGCTCCGCCATCATGATCTGGCAATCATGGTGCCCGATGCGAACGATGCAGCTGCAGGGGCAGTTTTATCATGGCTTAAGCTCTTTTCCTGCTGAGCTTAATAAAAGATGGAGAGTACTCAAGTGATTTAGGCATGTCTTACAGTGGGTTAGTGACTCATCTGGGTTTAGAAAAAATTCAGGGTTTTTCCTTGCTCACAGGCCTATATTTCAAACACAGTGTTTTCTTTTGACTATTCCTGTTTTCATTTCATCTGGTTTCCATTGAGTAAAATTAGAAGCATAAAGTTTAAACTGTATTGTGGACTGGTGAAACATTCAGACACACAGAGGAGTTTATATTGAATGCAGATCATTTGCTGAAACTCATTATCAGCTAAGCATCGACTAACGAAGGCTGCCAGATTAACTGTCCTCAGCCATACAACAGCAGAACATTTTCCTTGTCTCCAGCTGGCTATCCAGGCTCAGGGTTTTTTGTTCACGGGTGTGGTTTATAGCACTGAGTTACTAGACACAGGTGGGCTGCCTTGGTTGTACTGAATGCAATCCCAAAGGAATTTCTGAACATACAAGTCTTATTCTTGTTATTTCACTGGCATCAGAAACGCTGCAAAGCACGGGTAACACAAAAAGGAAGCTGTACCTTGGTGATAAGAGAAAAGAAAAAAGACTGAAGAACAAAGTACATTTGTTTTCAATGCACTGCAGAAGAAAGCAACTTTCGAGCGTTTAGAGACATGGTTCCTTTAAAATCCAGCTGCGAGATCACCTCCACAGTAAGATAAATGGTTTCAGTTCAGCCCACATTCAGTCACTAGATCCCAAGCCCTAGATGCAGGTCATTTACTGTACTAAGAACACAGGAAAAGACAGGAAGAAAGACTTAGACTGGAGCCACTATCCAGTGTTACTGGATATATTACTGGATATATTGCCTTACTCATGTTAAACATTACTTTGTAAGCCATGAATATAAACTTTAAGCAAACTCATTTGAGGGTTTACTTGAAGATAAAGCAAGCTGTTAAAAGTCTGTACTTGCATGCATTCTACTTAATTACTGCAGGCTACCATTAATGAAAAAATGTCTGCAAACTGGATTCATTAAGCCCTGTAATGTGCAGACAACTTTTCTTGTCCAGAGAACTTTGTCCTGCTGCAGGTAACCATGTATCCATTTGGGAAAACAAAATTAAGCTGAAGAAGAAATCAAGCAGGAGTGCTCAGAGGCTTGTCCCAGCCAGGGCAGTGCTCTGCAGCCCGGCACTGCCCAAGGAAAACCCTGTGTCAATGCCCCTGGGGTGCTCCAATCACTCCTCCTGCAGCAGTCCAAGCATCAACTCAAGGATGTTTTTATAGTCTGATGGGTACCTGCAACAAATCGGGGGGTCTCAACTGCTTCCTAAAGCAAAGATGTTGGGATTTAATAAATATCTTCATAACTGGTGTGCTGAGTAACAGGTACAGTGAAAAAGAAGCAGCAGGTAAAAGCCTAAGGAGTTACTATCTTTTCTAGAGACTGTCAGATTAACTAAGATCAGAGAAAGCACTGGTGTTGACCACTCCCTGTGCTGCCTTAGACAGGTCTTTGCCACTAGGACTTTTGTTTGGTAACTTTCACAAGCTCTTGATTTTAAAAAGAGTATCTTCTGGAGCTTGAAGTAAAAATACACTCAGCAAAGTTCTCAGATCACCACACGGAGGTATCATTCCCAGCAGAGGACACCAGGCTAGAAGTGCCTCCTCTCACTCTTGTAACATTCTCCTCCTCCCACTAGTGTGCAGCTGTTCTCACACTGAGGTACTTACTGCTACCAGCAGATAACAGTGACAAGCAGAGACCTGATGAAGACCATGCTCCCACCAGAGCAGACATCACACTCCATTCAAGCATCCAAGCCAGGGACATACCCCACTGTCAGTGGATGACCAAAAGCATCAACTCCTGGTGCTGTTGCAAAGCATCAGCCTAAAGCTCAGGCAGAGTTGGGCAGTGTCAAAATGATCTCCAAAGCTTGAATTGCCTCATCCCAGGTTCTCTACCCCTTCAGAAGTATCTGTAACGACCTCATGATGCCACGTAACAGAGCTGCAGGAGCTCACCGACCACGGGCAATTTCCAAACTTTCTGGTATATTTCAAAACAAAACAAATCTATTCAGCTTCTTTTTATATCTATCAGATAAATGCAATCTGCCTTGATCTGGTGAAGAGAAATCTTCCTGGGAAAAGCTCTTTTAGTGATGTCTGAACTATGAACTTCAAAGTGAAGGGTTTTTTTGTTCATTTTCATCTTCTGGTATAATTGGCATCACAAACCTGCAACTGCTAGTAATGGAGGCAGCTCTTTTACTAAAACCCTGGATCATTTCTGACATTAGAAGTATGGGAATTCACTGTAATAGTGATCTATATTCCCATGCTGCTTTCAGATTGGTTTAGCAGAATGTATGAATGCTGAACTGTAACAGCAATAGATCTATGACTCCTGCTCTTCCGAGAAAAACAAAGTAAAAAAAAATATGCAGTTGGACAGGCAAAATAATATGTTTTCTATATAAAGAAAACCTCTTATGAAGAATCATTTTTTTTAAAGGGTCTGGATTAAGTCCCATTTAAAACTCAGGCCTATCAACACGCTATAAAAACTCCTGTGAATTGGGAGGAAGTTCTAATCTAGTTGAAGAGAATGAAGACAATCCTCCACATTATCAGACTGCTAAGAAGGATGCTGTGCCATGATTTCCACATGGGAATGCTTTTTTTTTTTTTCTTATAACACCACAACACTTCTTTAAGATGGTATGACAAGTGTCATGCCTCTTAATGACACTTTGTTATCTGAGCAGCTGGCTCTTAAAACGAGATGTGGCACAAGAAACTTCAGAGGCAGACGCAGGCTGCCAATCACGGGTATGTCCTGCAGCCATCTCTCCATCTTTGTCATAACTCGCCCTTGCCCTATTTTGGAAGAAGGCAAAGGACTGGAATCTGTTATTTAGATGATATCCGACCAGTCTGTTGAACACTGGTGCCGTTCCCCAGGGAACTGGTGCTCGGGGATCTGGGAGCAGTTGGCTTTGCTGACGCTGCCGGGCACAGGCTCCCAGGCTGCTCGGCTGGCCCGGGGTCGGGGGCTCTGCCCTGGGAAGGGATGGAGAGGAGCCACGCACAGGCACACAGCCCAACTCATTATTGTATTTAAAATGTTTCAGGAACCTCAAAAACAGATTAAGTAATGCAATAATAAAACTCTCAGTGAACCTGTGCAATAAAATCCATCAACAGAGGAGATGGGTAATATAATCTCTTTAGAAAAAAAAAAAAAATCCTCTGCTCTATGCCTGAATTACCTTGTGCACCACAAGATAGAGGATTTAGACTATGGCAACGGATTGAAATCTCTCTTCAGGGACATCCTTCTCATAATTGTACATTCATGCCTCTCTCCCCAGTAGTAGCCTAAATACAATTTACCATTGCACACATTTTTATAGGGTTTCTGCAAATCCACCACTTTATTACCACCCCGGTTATAAGGGGCCACACGGCAATTCCTAAGGGTTCACTAACTGAGCAAGATATTAAGCTTGAATAAAAAGAATCAAAAACGTCTATCTACAATTTATAGTTCTCTATAAAGGACCTTGGGGAACTGCAATTTGAAGGTGAAAAGTAAATGGAAAGCAGATTTCAGCTGAAAAATTCCATATGATCGATGGAGAAGACTTAGGGAGAATTATCCAGAGAGGTTTTTAAGGTGTGCTAGAGTTAAAAACATACAACTCCAAATTACACACAAGGCACACAACATCCTGGTGTAGATACATCTGATTAATCAGCTCTATTCACAGCTTGGTAACAGCTGCCTTCTTTATGCACATCTCATGAAAGCAATCCTGTTTTATACCTTTCTTCAGAGGAAAGAAAGGTAAAAAAGAAAATTTGAGAACTGCTGAGGGGGCCCACAGTGCCTAACAGCTTCCCACTCTGAGAGATCTTGAGGTCCAGAGATGGGACCTCTACTCCTAACCGAGACACTTGGGTCTTGAGCAAATCACCCAGATCAGCTGTGCCTCAGTTTCCCTGTTGGTGGGGTGAAGGAGTTTCAGTTCATTCACCACTGCTGCTTTTTCTGAAGTTGGAATGAAAAAGTTACAGAAATTAAAGCTATTTTTGCAGTGGGTTTTTTCTTCCTGAAGTTATAAGAATAATATGAAGTCACTGGAACATCTAATTGGAACTAGCAAAAATGGAGAGAAAAACTACACATTTATTTTTAAGTGCCTACAGAAAACAGGGAATAAATTAAATTATTAATATGAGTAAAAAGAAGTAAAGAGTAGATGATGTGGCAGATGAATTCTCATGCTGCACTCAGAATGCAAGTGTCTGAATGTGGAAATTCATCACTAACACCATAATACCTTGAAACACTTAAAAATCAAGCTGGGATGTTTTAGTGAAAGCCAATCTCCAGATTGTCGCTCCCCCACACCTTCCCAGCTGGCTGAGTGCAGACCTGCCCTGGGGCACATCAGGAACCAGGCAATGGAGTCATGATAAATGATTCTTCTGAAGAGACGGGAGAAAACCTCTGCTGTCTTATTTCCTTAGCTGCAAAACATCCAGTGATGAGCCTGGCTCACTGACTAGAACACGGAGCACATCTACAGGAACAGCTCTATCTCGAGGCTTCCTTCCCCACCCAGGAATCTGGTGCAAGGTGGACCTCATGTGCTGGAGGGATGGGACGTTTCCAGACACTAAACTCTCTTGTTGATGAGAAGCAAAATATTTATCTCTGAATCTTCAGTAATTTTTGAATAGTGTCAGAATTCCCAGAATCCGTGGAATCTGAAACACTGACATATGGTAATTAACCCTCTTTTCATCTCTTCTTGATTCAGTTGGACAGGATAAGCACAGTAATCCGTAACAGGTGGGATAATCTGTATTTTATTTATTTTATTTTTGCTTTGAGGCGCTGGAGATAAAATTTGTAGACTGTATTTGATGCTGAGTGAAATGAAGACGGGGTGCATTTGGGTTGCTGTCTATCCACCACTGCCATGATGGTTTTATTAGATCTCCTCCTAAGCCCACTGCTAAGTCCAGGAATAATGGCTCAGAAACCGAGCTGAAGGTGACACCCTTCTGCATGTGCTGTGACCTTCTTTATGCTGGCACTTTGGACAGCAGCACAGCTCCACCAAGTCAGATCCCATTATTTATGACATTTCAGTGTGAACCTTAATAAATCACTCTTGGAGACAGTGTGATTTCCCAGCTAAGGAAAAGCATGCAAGGAAGAGGTAGGTACAATCTAATGTCCTGGGAGTTCATGGATGATGGGCTGTTAGAGGAAGATGTGTGGGGAGGCAACCTTGGTTTTACACTGGCTCTGCCACAGACTTTTTGAGGGCTTTGTTTAGAAATCACTTTCTCTGTTGGTTCTGGGTTCATCATCCAGCCTCCCCTTCTCCTTCCTCACATCAGCTATCTAAAGGCTTGTGGCAAAGACTGTCTCCAGCATGTACTTGCACATGGCAGAACATTAGTTCAGTTGAAGCAGCTAGGCACTAATGTACAACACAAATAACAAGCAATGATTCATCTGAACAGGCTTGATATGAAGGGCTGCTTTTTTGGAATCTGGGCCTCAGTAAAGCTTAGAAGGATAATTTCCACTAAAAATTGGATCAACTCCATCAAGAAGAACACAAATCCCTGTTTCCTCCAGATTGTTTCACTCGATTCACTAAAATGTTTATTCTACACTCAGAAAAAAAGTTGCTGGAATTTCTAAACTGCATTAAAATTAATCCTTTGCTTCTTTACAGTTGCTTTTTTCAGTGCTTCCTTTGTTCCAAGCTGGCGCTTACGGGAGCTTTCATAACCAGCAGGCAATCACATACATCCTTCCTGTTTGCAGATTTTACTGTACTTTACACAAACAAAAAATGTGGAACAGTCTAAAGTACATCTTAGACATCTGAGAAAGAAGGAGGGAAATGTTGCTAACTTTCCAGCATAAGACAAGAAGTGGATAAAGACACCTAGCCTTTGAAATGGAGCTACCTTATTAACTCACTTTCTGCCTTGAGAAAAGAGCACGAGATGACCCAGCAAGACTCTGATGATCCCACAGCACTCCTGAATCACAAATCTGTCCAAAGGGACCATTTGAGCACCAGGATAGAGGCCTTACGAAGGGAGGTGGAAATGAGTGTGCAGAAAGCTCATACAAGACTGTAACAGCATCAGCCCTGACAACTAGCAAAGGACAGGGCTCACCCTATAGGATTTACAACAAACTCTCATGGAAAATACCAGAAGTCTGCCCTCCCTGCAGTACTGTTGCAGCTGCTTGGCCCATATTAGGCTCTAATTCCAACTGTGATTTAATTACAGTGTCTTTCCAGCACATCCCTCAAGCAGGTTGGAATAGCTTGTTTTCGAGGTAATGACCAGCTGTGAGAAATGCTCAGTGGTCAGTGACACTTTTCTGTCCCTCAGTATGTGGGGAACAGATACAATGAATGAGCAACATGCCACAGCACTGGCCGACAAACGTCCTTTCCCATCAGCTGACACTGAAAACAGACACCTACCTTTGCAGCAAGCATTCCAGGGCAGTTAACAAACCCTCATTACCTTTTGTGAACCTGTGTCTCATCAAAATTTAAGCAGACACGTTGTCACACTTCAAAAACATCCTATTTCCTGCCAATGAAACAGCGAATTGCTGCTTAATGTTCTCTAGCAGTATTTGTTATAGACCAAGAAGCTGGGTCTCTGTGGTCTCTGGTACACTCCAAAACATACTCATTTTTCAACAGCCGTGTATCTGAAAATAGACAGGGCTCAGGTGTTTTTACTACAATGTCATGAAAAAAACCTGAGAGAGCACTGATAAAATAGGCCTTGGCTACATGAGCATTTGATTTTTGCTAGCCCTGGTGCAGCTGCAATGCTATGGAAAACAGCATTAAATAATCAAGCGTCCGTGGGCCTTTGAGGGAAGGAGAAGCTGTATGGTTCCCTGCACCTATCTGACATGCATCACTGGGAAAGGGCAGGCTAATTGCTACAGCTTCAAACAGAGCAAATATTTTCACTTGCTTTCTTATTGACTTACTTACTTATCCACCTATCTATGTGGTGATACAGCAGGAAAAAAAAACGAGCTCCATTGCCTTTCCCAAGCTTTGGCAGGGTGCTGCTCCACATCTAAACAAACAGCAGGGAATCACCTTGCCCAGGGTCCAAGCAGCTTTGGAAGCAAAGTCGAAGTCCTTCTCTTGTAACAGCCCCACCAGCACCACTGTGTGCCTAAGGCTCAGTGCTTCACAGGCAGCTGCTCACGGGACGATGGAACTAACTCGGGAGGGGTGGAAGGAAGCTCAGTCCTGGAGTGTACCACACATCTGCAAAAGCAGCATCAGATGGAAAAAATGCCTCTGGTCTCACAGAAAAGGGCTCTGAAATTTCTCACCCACCGATGTACAGGGTTTGCTGCCACACAGCTACTGCTTGACCATCAGTCAGCTGTGGGTAACATGCTTTATTTATAAGAAGGTTTAAAATGATGGTTTAAATAGGGAAAATAACAGTTAAAATGTCTTTGAAGCAATTGGGTAGTAATGATCTTGAATATATATGTACAAAACTTTAAACAGTCGCAGTGGATTGAAGACAATCCTTTGCCAAGAAAGCTGCAACAAGAACAAAATGCAGCCTAGATGCTTCTTTTGGAGTTGACTGCTTGAATGAATGATGTTCACAGGGCTTCCCAGAGCTGCACAGAGTACTGACTGATATCAGTGCCATGCTACACAGGTCAATAAAGAGAATTTCTCTATTACCACACCGATTCATGAAAATTATTACTCCCACTTTGACTTGCTTTCCAAAAAATCCTGCATGCTGCAATATACTTGCCAAATGTGTGCTCTTGCTGAGCATCCTGAAACTGCTGCTAAAACCAGACTGGAAACACTGAGAAATGTGTTGGACCCAGGACACGTATGGTCTCTGGTGTAGCTAAGAACAATTTTCACTCTGCTGGACTGACCAAGAGCAGCCATATAGTTGGGTGTAACAGCTTGCACTCCATCACACCTTCTGGCATGAGGAATACAGAGAGATGACATGAAATCAAGTGGTGCCTGGGAGCTCTCAGCTCCCCCTCCAGCCCTGCTTCAGGATTTCACTGAGGAAAACCATCTCTGCAGCTGTAACCCAGATCCACTGCACCCTGCAGTCTGTCTCACTTACTTTCTTTTTTTCTGCTGGCAGGAGACACCTTATCTAGAAGGTTATGCATTACTGTGATACATTTGCTTTTGAAGTATTGAGTGGCTTTTAGACTCTGGCATTTTGAACTTTCAGGGAGGAAGAATTTTCTCTCACAACAAACTTTGAAGTCTGTTTCCTGAATGCGTTAGCTGTTTACTCTCGTCTTCTCTTTCTTGGCCACTTTAAGCTCCTCTAGAGTAAACACAGTCCTCACACCCAAAAAGTCTTATCATCCAGGTATCAAATAGTATCCCAAACATCAGAAAACAATTCAAGCATTTAAAAAACATGGAGTCTGAGAGAGGAATAAGACAAAAGCTGTAATGGAGACTACAGTCCCCTCTTCACATATTTCTCATTTATGTGAACATAGCATCACTCATGTATGGACCTGAGCAGAAGCAAAAGCTATCACCAAATATTCCCCCTTTTCCAAATGTCCTCAACACAAGCAAAGATGGGTCTCAAATATTCATTCAAGGACAAGCATTTTTGGTCCTAACCCTCACCTTTGACTCACAGGTTTTTAGCAAAAGCTTAGTCGTGTATTTAAGAACTAAAACTGCAATAAGAAAAAACCAACCACCACATCAAAGAAACCTGTGGTCGTGTTTGTGTATTCTACCACTTCCAAAAAACTAGGTCATAATTTCATATTCAGTTACACAATCATCAAATCCAGCAATGACCAGAGAAGAACCTGATCCTGTAATTTATTCTACACCAAACAGAAGTTTAGGATAACAAAGATTCAGCCAGATAACCATTTAATATAACTCTTTTGTCGTGAAAACAGGAACAAAAGTGAGTCCTTTGCATTAGGCTGTGTTGTCAATTTAAATACCTTTGAGCAGACTTCTGTGGTTGAGTGATCTGAGATGGCTACAAACAACCAACCTTCCATTTAAGAACAAAGAGCAGTGTGCTTTTCTTTTCATCTGGTAAACTCACATTCTGATCTTCATGGCTACCACAGTTTTGTAAACCTGTCTTCTTGTAAATTAATGACATTTTTGACTAGCGTCAGATTGTTTAATTAAAACTGGCAATTTGAAAGATACTGTCAACAAATATAATCCCCCAAAATTCCACCCAACACAAAGAGTGGAGTTTTGTCAGTGAGTCACCCTTTCCTCCTTAGCAGGAATTAAAATATATGTTTATTCTTCAACTTCTTGCCAGTAAAACACATTCAGAGTGTTAATAAACTTTTTGTTGTTGTTGTTCCTGATTCAACCTGATCATCTGCTTCTTGTTATCCTTCTAAGAAACAGGAGGAAGAAGCTTGCTCAGCTCACTGAAATGAAATGGTTTTTGTATAACAGTAACTTTGTGAGAAAAACAGTGACACAAGCACCTCACAGAAGCCTGGGTGGTGATGTAGACCAGGCAGTCTCAAAGCACACTGCTCCTTCTAGTGCTGCAGTGAAGGTCTCAGCTGAGGAAGCCAAAAGAAAGGTGCATGAGACTTGCTCAGACTTACTCCCTTTTCTGACTGTCACAAGTGCACCCACTGAGAATCGATGCAGAAAATGCATCTTGTACCCAAAAGGTCCCTCTCTAGTGCCTTAAGAGTACATTCCTTTCACATGTGTATTTTCTCAATGTGACTGTGTAATTTTCCCTGGGAAAGCTTATGAGAACATTCTGTGCTTCTTTTTGCTCCCACCCTTCCTTCCCAGGAAAAGAGGTATCCAAGAATCCCTCAGCCTTTGAGTTCATATTTGCCCTCCACATTTGGGTGGAATCCCTACTGATGATTCAGGAGCTTCAGAAGACAGAAGCCAGAATGATGTATTTCATACGCTGGACCCAAGGGCTTCTTGTGCTTTAACCCAAAGCTGCGGCCACAAGAATTGTAAGCTAGTCTCTTTTGTTTCAAAAATTCCTTCACTGAGTTTGAAGGGATTTACTGGTAATATAACTGCTTTTATTCCTAGTCACAAACAGAAAACAAGAAGGAATGGTGAGCTGGTAAAGCTGGACAAACTGAGAAGCCTGGTGCAAGATGTCACTGAGTCACTGTTGCAGGTGATATATGGAGAACAGGAGAGCAAAACAGCGGGTTTGCACCATGCTGAAGCAAGGCCGGATGAGGCCGTGATACACTGCAATTGTGTGAGAGGAGGCAGGAGATACCTGCTCAGCTATTCCCCAGAGGTGTCACTCAGAGCACTCCCTGCCCCAGCTGCTATGGTGCATCACTGCTTCAAGTCCTCGATCCAAACTAGGTCACCTGACAGTGACGTGAACTGGTCAGACACAAGCTACTGGTCTCACTACAAGAGCGAAACAATAAAATTACCTGGGTTGTGTTCTAAGTTGTGGATGAAGGAACTGGTTCCATCTGGCTCTAAAAAAATACTTTTGTGGAAAGAATTTTCTGTACCTTGCTGTGCTGGCTAAAAACTCCCTAAAGCTTTTAGCTTCATGTATTTGATCACCTGCAGTCTCATTGCAAGGTGGCTGTTTGGCAGGGCTCATCCAAACACCCTCCCTGTGCTCAGCCTGTGCTCACACCCAAGCACCTCCAGTTTCACACCTCCCAGTTTCACACCTCCACAGCTGCTCTCTGCGTCACAAAGCCACTTTCATTCTGAAATTACAGCTTTTTTTTTTTTTTTTTTTTTTTTTGAGAAATCAGGACATGAAAGAATAGTAAAAAGAAATCATTAAAAATTGCCTTGAGGAACCAGAATTTCACACTTGCAAATTCTGTCTTGCCTTACTCTTCCTAAGAAGTTCTGCCCCGAGAACATGCTCTTCCTAGAAGGAAAACTGAAGGGCTCTTTGCTTTTGAAAACTTGCACTGCCACCAAGGCTGGCTGACATCTGCTGCTCCTTTGCAAGGTAATGGGCTCTGTCCCCGTACCAACTAATTACTGCGTGTCAGACTCCGCTGTGCTCAGACTCTGCTGGCCTCTGGCCTAGAAGCTGCACTGTTTCCTGGCTGCCATTTGGCATGTTTTCCCTTTTTTTTTTTTTGTTTTAACTCCTTTTCCTTTCTTAGAAGATTTTCCAGGCTGGGAAATTCAATCAGAGGCTGCCCCCAGCGGCCTGGCTGCCAGCAGGGAGCTTTGCCAGCCTGGAGCTGGCAGGGTGAGAATTGGTCGCTTCCGCTCCCATCTCCCCATGGAGCTCGTGGCCCTGGCTCTGCGTGGGCACTGCTGCCAAGGTGCACAAGAAACTGGTGCCTCTGCCTCCCTGCTTTCCTTGGGGAACAGCTGGGACTTCTGTCTTTCAGGAACTTGGCTGTTCCTTTCAACAACAGCAGCACGCAAAACACATAAGGGAAAAGCATGGTCAGGAGAGACAGGACATGCTCACATTCCTGCAATAAAGCAGTTGACAATGATGGTTCTTGCCCTCAACTCAGTGAGGAGTTGAGGACTCATCACTGGTGAACGAGCCAGGTTTGAAGAAGGTGGAGAAAACCAGAAAAGGTCTCCAGAGTGTCACAAGCTGCCATCACTTTGCCGTCAAGATGCCACCACCATCAAGGCTTCGATGTTTTTGCTGGCACAGAGAGCCTATAAACTTCATATGTATTTCCCTTGACATGAAAGATCTAAGTACAAAAGGTACAAAACTGAGGCGGTGCCAAAGGCCACAATCAGGAGGGAAGGTACCATGGACTGCAGTTGCAATGCTGTTGTGTAGGTCACAGAGCTGCCAGCAACTTAGGCATGAAAACCACAGCACTCAAAAACCTCTAAGTAATATCAAATATTGGAATTTGTCCCTTGGCAGGAGAACTTACTGTAAGAACATCAAAATCTTCACATTTGACACTAAGTTTCCATATAATTTTGAATCAAATTCAAAGCCTTGGACATTATTGCTACGGCACTCCCTGGCTTACATCCAAGTTATCTAAGAGATTATTGAGTGTTCTGGGATGACAAAGAAAACGTTGACATATTTACAGTTGGCTTTTCTGCAACTAGTAAGTTGTAGAATCAATGTCAAGTATCTGCAGACAATGTGCCTGACACAGACAGTGGAAAAAGAAGGTATTTGCCCCTTTGCTCCTTAGACCTTTCGCTGCAGCATTCACAATATAAATAAAAGCTACAAATATTATCTCACTCCCGATACAATTATTTATGTTCCCCTGCACAGCCTAATAACAACCATATTTCTTTTCTGGGGAGAGATCTCAAGTGGTTTAAGGCCTACGCTGCTTTTATCAGAATGACAAAATGAACCGCAGCCGTGTCGCAGCACAGACCCAGTCAGGATATCCCTGTGGGTTATTAGAGGAGTTATAAATACATTTAGACCACAGAAAATCCATGTGTGCATCTATGTTTTTCTTTGGAAAGGAGAAGTTTCCAAGGCCCAGGATGAGAGCTGAATTTTCCTTCCTGTCACCAAGCCAACACAGAAGAGCACATGGTCCATGCAGGTCATGCACTGGGGACACTTCATAGATTCATAGATATTAGGGGTTGGAAGGGACCTAGAAGATCATCTAGTCCAACCCCCCTGCCCGAGC
>JAOEGS010023787.1:0-29128 GCA_025447755.1 Corythornis vintsioides | reverse complement strand
CGAAGGTTAGGGGTAGAAGTTCTGGGGGGAGGGGGGGGGGCGGGATGGGGGTGCCTGCAAGGCTCAGCTTGGTGCTGCCAAACTGCAGGATGGTGTGACTGGAGTCAGCCAGCTGCAAGTAAATGTGCCCAGCCAGCAGTGGAATTCTCTGGAGAGTTTTTTGTCTGTTTCCTTATTTTTCACCCTGCAATGTTGTGCTTTCATTAACATTTGGCATGTCTCGCCCTTCTGAGAGCTCCTTGTGCCACAGAGGCCAGACAGGGTTGCATGCCAGCACACTGAGGGAAAGGGAGAAGCTCCAGCTTTGTGCCCCATCCCCGCAAAGGCTGGGCTTTAAACCCCCTGGCCATGAAACCAGGGGCTGCCCAGTGACAGAAACAGCCTGTGGGATTTAATGTGAACCTCTAGCAGTGGAAAACGGGCTCACTAAACCACGGCAGGAATTATGGTGAGATGAAAGTGGACAGGAGGGCAGCTCTAGCAGGAACAGCTTTGCTTTGAGTCTCCAGCACAAGTGCCTGCCACAGAGCCTGATAGCAGCTCTCCCTGTGGGTCAGTGGTGAGCCCAGCTGCCCCAGTGCCACTCAGCTCATTGGGCAGGTCCTGACACCCAGCAGAAGGGATGACACAGAGGCAGCCCAACCAGTTAGGGGAGTGAGATGAGTCCTGAAAAACACGGAGAAGCTGTTTCATGGCACTGGTGGGGCATGAGCCAGCACCTTTGCCGCAGGTCTTTGGCACTGCTGGGTCTGAGTTGGAGAAGAGGGGCAGCATTGCTGTGTGGGTGTCTGACCATCCTCAGGAGTGCCATGAGCACAGACACAGTGTAGGTGGCCCAGTTATGCCTCTGGGACTACACAGCAGGACCATGCCCAGCACAGCGTGGGTGCAGAAAGCCTCTGTGCCCAGGAGTGCACCTCTTTGCCAGCCCTGGGGAGCAGCCTTGGTGGTGGAGAGTTCACTGAGGTGTGGGAGCAGCAGCACGTTCCACCCACATCTGTCTGAACTGTGTCAGGGAGTACTCCAAATCCCCCCTTCTTAGGGGCCTGAGTGTGTCACAGAGAGGGAGGGAATGCAAGTTTCAGCTGCAGCTGCCTCCCTCCCTGTCTCCTGCTGGGACATGACCCCCAGGAAGGCACGTAGGACTTGTCTCCTCCATGGATGCTGCCAGGGTTATGGTTCCTTCCCTTCCAAGTGAGAGCGGTGTCTCAGCACTGGGCGATGCGTACACCCACACACCCACCATCCTGCTTCCAACCAGAGGATCACCTGCAGCCTCCTCAACCAGCAGACAAAGAGCACTTCCCTATCCCACCAACGCAGCCACAGCCACAGACTCTGCATGGTGGGGATGTCCCGGAGCAGAGCAGCAGAGAAACCCACCCACAGAGCACTAGAGATTTAGACAACTGCTTTGCTGTCTGATGGAGGAGCCTGTGAACACTTACGGACCCACTGCTGGCTATTTCCAGTCAGTGCACTCACCTTTGTACTGGCAGGGGGTGCTCTGCACAGGGTCATGCCACAGCACACAGCTGGGACTGGCTCCATGGTGTATTCTTGGGATAGTGCTTCCTCCATCCTCCTCACCCACAGGAGGGGAAAAGGCTGCAAAGCTGCACAGCCTCACCTGCTCTCAACCACACAGCTCCCACATGCTGCAGGCCAGTTACCTGCTGGGGCTTAATCCCATCCAGTTTAGACCAAACACAGTTAAAGAGCTGTCAGGGAGGATGGACCATTTCAGGAGAACCATTATAATGACTGTGCAGGATCCCAGAGTAAAAGCCCCTTCTAGTCAGTCCCATGAGCATCCACCTGAGGAGCCTGGTGCTGTCAGCCCTGCAGTGGTTTTGGTTCATCACCTGGGACATACCCATACCCATACCCATACCCATACCCATACCCATACCAGCACTTGGTTGCTAAGCTTGTTTCTCAGCCACTGATAAGACAAACAGTATACTGATAAAAAAAAAAGATTACCCAATCTCCCTACTGGAACCCATACTTAACCCAAAGCCCAATGTACTTTGGGGTTACCTGGGAGCAAATATTAACAGGAGATTCTCAAAGCCATGCTGTGTGCTTGCAGCGGGGTCTTGCACGGGGCAGGGAGAGCTGTTAGCTGGCCATATGAGGGGCACCTCAGTATGGTGTTTCTGAGCAGGAAGAAAGAAAAGGCATCACTGTTTAACCTGCAAATCCTGCATTTGAACAGGACAATGCTTGTCCATCACACCTGGACCTCAGGATACTCTACCGCAGGCTGTAGAGTATCTCCTACAGATTTGGGCACTGAGGCTGTGGAGCAGTATTTGACTTCTGGAGAGACACCTGACCTTGGGTTACACCCTGGACCTTCATCTTACAGCACTTTCCAGCATTTGGTTGCTGTAGATGCTAAACCTTCTCACCTATTCATCCCTATCTGCTCTTTACAAAGGCTTCTTTTCTTTTCTTTTCTTTTCTTTTCTTTTCTTTTCTTTTCTTTTCTTTTCTTTTCTTTTCTTTTCTTTTCTTTTTTTCTTTTCTTTTTTTCCTTCACTTTTTTTTTTTTCACATGTGATTTAATTTGCACAAACTCCTTCCTCTCTGACTGTTGATCTTGGCTCCTTACTGGTTAAAATAAAATAAATCTTTTGTAAGCAGGTTCTTACAACACAACTTTTGTTCCTTCCAGACACAATTTCCTGTTTAATTTCCTGACCGTTTCTTATTTAGTAAAGGAAAAGCTGTAAATTGCAAGATTGTTTCAGAGATCTTCCTCTGACTTTAGATGAACTGTTAACCACTTGCAGGAGAGAATCCAGCAAACCACTATAAAACCTTTTTTTTAAATCCTGAATTTCTTGTATTTCTTTTGCAGCTCACACCAAGGGGAGGACAAGCTGTGCAAAAAAAATGGAATTGGAATAGTTTTCCTTGCAAAACCTAACAGGAGCAACCCTGCCTCTGGCTGAGCTGATAATTGCTCCTTCAACAATGTCTCTGTGAGGTGCAAGATTCTGGGTCGGGCTGCTGCAGGGTCTCACCACTGGGCTGAGGCAGCAGGGACGGTCGGTGGAGCTTGCACTGGTGTTTCTGCTCATGTGACACCTCTGCCAGGCTGGGGCTGCCACTCTGGGAGGGTGTGTGGACATATGCAGGGTGGGTGCTGGACACCCCCTGCATGGACACCGATTCCCACTCCACACTCCTCCTTAAAAACACAGGGGACCCTATGCTGGGCCACTGTCTACAGCCGCGGGCACAGCGACCAGCAACTGAACTGCAGGTACTTGCGCAAACTCTCGTTACGTTCTCTCAATGCAGGCAGTTGCAGGGTGGTGCCACGGCACCAAGGAGCAGCCAACAGCTCTCCTCTTGGCAGATGTGGAGAGTGGCACACAGTGACACTTGTCAGGGGCAGTGTGACCTGCTGTAGCAGACTGACTGCTCTGATCTCCAGCCAGATGCTCCCAATCTCACCTGCAAGAGCCTTGCAAGCTGGCACAGGTAGGTGGTGGCACAGTCCAGCAGCTCCCAAAAGTACTAATGGACCTGTGGCCAGGACGCAGACTCCTCCTGAAGGTCACGAGGGGCACAGCTAGGTTTGGAGAGAGATTTATTTCACGTGGTGCTGAGCTCCCTCTTCAGTGGCTCAAAACCTGAAAGTCAAAACTTTAAGGAAGATGAAGAAATTTAATCAAAATGGGAATTCCACTTTTGCAAATGTTTGTATTTGATTTGCTTCTTTCATGTGGTTTCATTTGAACTTTGCCCAGAAATAGAAGATGAAATTACTTCTCCAGGGGGGATGCCCAGGCAGGCTGCAGCAGGAAGCCACAGCATCTCCCAGCATGACTTCAGCACCACAAAGCCCCCACATGAGAGAAAAACACCTTTTCCTACAGCCAGTGCTTGGGAATGGATGGATGGCAAAAGGCTTCAGGGAGAAGGGACCCATTTTCTCCCAGTCTGGCTGACAGGTATTCAAGGTATGATCTTCAGCAGCATCTCAGCTCAATGCTGTGACACTGGTGCAGAGGCCTCTGCCTGCTGCCAACCAGAGAAGACAACTTGGTCAGCAGCCAAGGAGCTGCTCTCGCCACCCTTGCTCTTGGTCCTGATGGAGCAGAGAAAGTCCAAAGGCTACTGGCAACTCGAGACACAGAGAATCAAAATTAACTCTTGATCGCATGAGGGAAATGTTGTGTGGGACCAAGGGCTCCCAGTGGGGTGAACTACTGCAGCAGGTCAATGCTGGTTCCCCCAGTGCTTCCTGGCAGCTGCTGGCTACGTCCAACCGGAAAAAAAAGAAAAAGCAAATATCTGCAAAAAATGAGAAATGCCTAAACTTTGTGACAGAGGTGTAAAGCTTTTTTGAGGCTTCATTTCTGGGAGGACAGCACAGGTTGAAGCTGCCCATAAGCACCAAGGCCCAGCAGAGGGTCTGGGGAAGCACTCAGTGTAACACAGCACTGGGTTTCCTCCATGGCCCCATGCAAATTGAGGCCAAAGTGGAACACATCACAGGCATATGATTTGGCACATCTGTGGCTTTCTCAACATAAAACCAAAACTTAGCCACCCCTGCCACAACCCTGTGGCTGGGGAGGGTGATGGGGGCCCTGGGGCAGCAGTGCTGGGAGTGTGTCAGGAGGGTGGCACAGCCTGCACAGGATCAGCAGCACCTCTGCCAGATGCAAGCGGTGAGGGACAAGAGGGGACAGCCAGGCACGCAAGGGGAATGCCACAGGCTCAACTGCTTCCCTTCTCTTTTTGCTGACTGCTAAAATAAACTAAATTTCCACCTGACTCCATCCCCTCCCTGGCAAATATTTAAAGATAGAGAGGCAAGTGAGGGGGTGGCCAGGAGCAAGGAGTATTACTCCTTGGTGACCCACATGCTTGCAGAGTCCCACAGGCCCAGGGGACTCTCCCTGTGTTTTGGGGTAGGATGAGCTCATACTGCATGAAGCAGCACCATGTGTATAAAACACAGCTCAGCCCTGAGATCACTCTGCCCTTCCCAAGCACACAGGCTCTTGCTTCCAAGTGTATGTTCACAGGAAGAGAGCACAGAAGAGGCTCCTTTTGCAGTGCACCAAGTTAAAATAGTGATTTACATCACCTTTGGTCTGTACCTGCCAAACTTTTCCCCAGTTGGCCCATTTGCATGCATTGTTTCATCCAGTGTCTCCCTCTCCATCTATTTATGGCTTGCTCTACACCTGCACACTACAGAACAAACATATCCCCTGGGCAGATGGTAAACCGCATTATGAAACACTGAGACCCTTCATGGCTCTCACTCTGTGCCCCAGAGCTGCAAAGGGAAAGAAGTGACTGCCAGACAAAGCTTGTGGCACTAGAGAGCTGGCACTTGGATCCTGCCATGCAGCCACCACCCTGATTGCCAGCTCTACCCAAAAGTACATCTTGATTTTGCCCTCTGGGGAGTTGGGTTTTTCAGTGTTTTGCCACCTGTGTCCAGTGATGCCATTTCACCAGCTGTGGCAGAGATGGGTCAATACTTCACATGCCATTACCATACTTCAAATCTGGGGCTAAACAAAGGGGAATGGAGTCAGAAACCACTCTGAGCTGAGCTTACCCAAAGCTTGGACTCATCCCACCTTGGAGCACCCTGCAGCTGGCAGAGCACATTGTTGACATCATTTTGGGCTGCAGTTTCCTAGGAATTTTTATTTTTTAAACAGATTAAAAAACAAAAACTTCTTCAGTAGGTGACAGACTGATTTTCTCAAAGTTCCCCACAAAATAGGACACTACTGACCCACTGCTCTGGAGCTGGGCTGGACCCCAGCTGGGCCACTCACCCTGGAGCCCAGCATAGGTGGTGGGGAGGGGTTTTGCAATGGGATTTCACCGATCTGTACTGACTACTGGGGAATGCTAAGGGAACTCAATTTTGCAGCTGCCCCAGGGTCTGTGTCTTCCAGAGGTGCCTTTTCACATCGTATGTCTCCTGCCCCAACTCCTCAACCCAGCTCCACAGAAGCTTTCCCATCTCCTCCTGCAAGAGGCTCAGCAAACCCCAAACCTGATCCCAATGTCCTGGACTGCTTTTCCCAAACCTAAGCAGAATTGCTGAGTTTCTCCAGCAGTGTTACTACCTCCTTATCTTAGCTTATTGCCTGGGAGAGTAATAGTTTCCCCCTAGGCTGCTCTGCTTCCCTACCCACCACCCATGTTCTCCCCTGCAAGACCCCACCTCTTGCCCAGCCTGTCCCCCATACCTGGGACAGGGAGCTCCGACACCCAAAGCAGTGACATTGCTGCCAGGAGCTGCTGGTGCTCCCACCCTGTCCAGCCCCCAGATGGAGACCTGTGGAGATCATGGCACACTCCGTGCTATGGCTGCACCACCAGCACTGCAGCATGTGTCTGGGACCAAAGGGGCCTCCACTGAGCCAGGATGGGACAGAGCATTTCTCACCTGAGCTTGCAGGGAGGTTTCCTGTGTAGTGGAAGATGCTGCAGAGGATGGGAGGGTTGGGGGCCTGGGCAGCTTCAGCTGGGACTGGCCAACAAGGTAATGGGATGTGCCTGAGGGTGCCAGGAGCAGCCCTCAGTGGCATAGGCTGCCCATGACAAGGGTGTCTCTGCACAGGGGATGCCTTTGCAGGCTTAAGCTCTGCTGATGGCCCGGGTGCCCCTGAGACCAGGATGCAGACCTGAATCCAGGAAATCTGACCTGCACACAAGAAAAGGAGGTGCTTGGGAGAGCTGGAGCACTGGACTCCTCCATTCCCAGCATGCTGCTGTGGGGGACCCCAGGGTAACCCCAGAGTCCCCCCATGGGGTTCAGCCCAGCTGCAAAGCACTGGGCTGGTATCATTCACTCTGCTGGGGACTGAATCAAAAAACTTAAACCGGTGATGGCAAGTAAGCAAACATAACCCATGTTATGGAGCCATTTAAGGCAGGAGATGGTCTCTGTGCATGGAAAAATTCAGCAGCTGGAGCTGTGCCAATCTCCCCCTGAAAAACATTCCTGTATAGGGAGGATTTGGCTCCAGGGTCAAAGGGGAAGGCTCAGGATCACTTGGCAGAGAAAAGCAGTCTGAGTGTCCACAGCTGTGCTCAGAGGCGGCCCCAGCTGTGCCACTGCTCCAGGCCTGTGGAGGGACCCAGCTCTGCCACAGCAACCCGGGGCACAGAGCACAGCCCCTGTGGGCACTGCTTGATGCAGGGGGAAAATAAGAAGGGTGGAGCCTGCACTGTGAGGCAACCTGCAAAGCTGCCAGAACCACAGCAGGCTGACAGCTGGAGCAGCCCTGTCCCCATCTGAGTGATGCAGGCGGATTGCAGGGAAAAAGCCCCAGATAAGGGACATGGAGAGGTGCAGGACCTGTCCTCATCCATGCAGCCTTGGACAAGCTCAAATCCTAAGCAGGGTGTGTTGGTCAGTTATTTCAAAGCCTGCTTCTCTGAGGCACAAGTGATGGCCCCAGCCTCAGGAAAAGCAGATGCACCTGGAAGCAGCCCTTAACTGGTTTTGGGGGATGCAGAGCCCTTGATACTTTGATACTCAAGTATCTCCAGTGGAGGCCTAGATTACTCTGGAGGAAGGTCACCTTTTCCAGCCTTCCTTCCAAACAGCTTTAGCAGCGTATTCAGACATTTGGAGCCCACTAGACACTAAACAAAGACACAATGAGGTCTCTTTGAAAAGGGCAGGGGACAACTAAACCAACAGGTCCTTTATGTATACAGGGTTTGTAATGACATGGTGTTCAGTTCCTCATTGCCACATTTCAGCAGAAGGTGGCAAAGCACTAGCCATCTTATAGCCTCTCCAGAGGACAGTGGCACTTGGGGACACCTAATTTTCAGGTCAGAGGGGTCTTGTTGCACAGAATCTAGGGTGGGAATTAAGGTGCTCATGAAGCACTTTTGCATCCTTGACCTTAGCTACTGCTCATCCCTGCCAAGAGAGCCCTGCCATCTACGTAGCCCCAGAAGGGCTGAGGAGTGACTCCACAGCACACATTCCCCTGTGACTGACAGGGATGGATGGTGACGTGGCGGGTCCCATGGTGGATCCCGCTAGGACTGTTGTGCAGGCAGGTGAGTCATCTCCTGCAGGCAAAGTCTGGGCCACCCAAGCAGGGCTGAGATGCCCTTTGGACTGTGGGCAGTACATTCACACCCTGTCTCCTGCTGCAGGGACACAGAGCCAGAGCCAGCATGGCAGCTGCACTTGACCCTCTTTGAGTCTCTCAAGCACCGAGTGGGCACCAAGCCCTGTGGGTCTCAGCACTGGGTTGACACTGCCAAGGGCATGGAGCCAGCACCAGGGTGATTCCCTTGTCTGATGGCTGGGTACCTGCGCTGTGCTGGCACCTTCCAAAGGAGCATGGCTTTGATGCCACCATGTCTGGCATCACCCAGTGTGGCTCAAGGATGCTGCAAGTTACTGAGCAGCAGCAGTGTCCTGCCTCTCCCTGCCTCTGAGGGGGACTTAAGTGGCCCCCAGCAGAGAAGATTTCAAAGGGTATAAGAAGCACTCCTCACCTTTATTCTCCTTCCTCCCCTGGGTTTCCACATTCAACATTAAGACAGTATCTTGCCCCAGCCCAGCCCCAGTCCAGTGATTCCAGTCCCCAGAGCATCATAGTTATTCACAAAAGCCCAGGTCCAAGTCACACCAAAGCTGCTGCAACCCCCTCACAGTGAGAGCACAACATTGCCCTGCCCGTGCCCATGGGATGTGGTGTCCCTCCACCCTGGTGGCCATGGCACTGTTCAGGGGACCAGGAGGGGCATGCTGCCTCTGAGCTTTTCTCTTGCGTGCCCCAGCTTTACTCTGTAATTTTGAGAGAATTATATTTTGTCCAAAATCTCAAATTCCCAGGCCCTGGGCTTCAAGGCAATGCCAGCAATCACGGGAGCTGGCAGCTCTCCCTGTCCTTGGGGGCACTAGCTTGTGTGCAGGGCTCTTTGCTAAGTGTGGACATGGGGGACTTTAGGTAGGGCAGCTACAACTGAGTGCAGCTCTACCCTGGTTTGGAAACTGTCAGCTTCACCCCTTGGCTTTTGGTACCTTGCCTGGGGCCAGAAGCTGCTCCTGCTCTGCAGAACAAGAACAACGATAAGGTGCTGGGAGGTGACTCCTTTTAGACGTCACCATGGGGTGGTCCAGCCTGAAGCCACACTGAAAGCAGTGTGGAGGCTGGTTACCTGCTGCTCCGCACGTATCAGGACGAGGTGGGGTCCTGCTTGGAGAGTCTCCTGCAGCAGGCCCCAGCTGGCTCCTGCCTGTGCAAAGGGAAATGTGTAATGGCCGAAGGGAGAAAATAACCATCAGCTCTTTTGCCTGCTCCCACCGTGACAGGATGGCCATGAACGCCCCTTCCTGAAGCACAAACAGTGCAGTGTTTGTGGCTGCTCTGCCCCAGGCTGAGGCCTCTTGGGTGAGGCCAAAGTAAGCAGCTCCTCCACAGCAGCACCTCTCCAGGGCTGGGAAACCTCTGTCCTGACCACAAACACACACTTAGGGAAAATGCCACTTGCCTCTGTGAAACCCTCCCCTCATCCATTTTTATTCTACAGTCCCCTTACTGCACAGTAGCTCAGACCCTTTGGTGAGGGGATGGGCAGCACAGGAGATGGGGGTCCCTACAGAGCTGCAGCTCTCAGTCTCTGCTCAGCTGTAGCTTCTCCCTTTCCTCCTCCAGCTCTGCTTCTCTGGAGTGCTGGCAGGCTCAGGGAGCCAGGCAGGACCAAGCTGCAAGCAGGCATGAGCTGCAGGGGAAAGGTGCTTGCAGCATCACACCCACATTCCCCAACATGGGGGCTGGAACCTGGTTTGGCCAGAAAAGCAGGTACCTTGCTGGACTGGGACAGTGCTTGCAACACGGACTGGGGTCACTCAGTGAGCAGTGAGGACAGACACATGTGGGGATGTCCAAGCAAAGAAAGGCTAAGACAAAATCCTACTGAACAGCTGTGCCCTTCTTGATGGTCACTTAAGAATGGCGCACTAGGGCTGCATAAGGTGCCCCAGCAGCCCTTTGACACTATGTGTGAGCAGAACTGGTGTGGGAGCTGCCACAGGACCAGCCTAGTTGGTTTTTGAGGGGACAGGCAGAGTGAGGCAGCCCAGCAGCACCTTCACACAGAACCCTGCCTGCAAGATCAGGGCTGCAGCACCCAGGATTGGCCCCATCCCGCCACGGAGCTAGAATCTCACTGAATCCCCCCCGAACACATGGCTGCAGGGCACAGCTGCTTGCAGTAAGAGGGGGCTTACCCCCGAGGGCGGCCCCCTCTCCAGCCTGGTAACATCCAGGACTGCTGCCCCCTCCTCAACCATCCTGCTTCCACCAGCTTCTGGCAGCCCCATCTCGACACGGCGTGGGAGGGGACTCCCGGAGCTGCTACCAGCCCCTGCCCGACCACCTCCCACAGCAGAAACCTCTCGCGGCAGCCTGTTCCGGGGTAAACGGCGCCGTTTGCGGGAGGTTTCCGCCGGCAGGTGGCAGCCCCGAGCGCCCCGGCGGCCCTTGCGCCGCGACTGGGCCCCGGCCGAGTAGGTAGCGCCGGGGTCGCAGCTGCAGCCACGGGAGCACTCCCTAGACCTGGGGAGATGGAGCCGGTGCACAGGCGGCGGTGGCAGAAGGTGCTGTACGAGCGGCAGCCCTTTCCCGATAACTACGTGGATCAGCGTTTCCTGGAGGAGCTGCGGAAGAACGTGCACGCTCGTCGGTACCGGTACTGGGCTGTCGTCTTCCAGTCGGGAGCTGTGGTGCAGCAGCTGTGCAGTGTCTGCGTCTTCGCTGTCACATGGTGGTACATGGACGCCGGGATGCTGAGCCCGCAGGGGCTTTTCGGGGTGGCCCTGGTCTCCTCCCTGCTCGGCTATGTCCTCTTTGACGCCGTGGACGGCGGGGCCGGGCGGCGGGAGAGCGGGCAGACACGGTGGGCCGACCTGAAGAGCACGCTAGTGTTCGCTGCCTTCACCTATGGTTTCTCGCCCGTGCTGAAGACACTGACAGAATCCATCAGCACAGACACCATCTACGCTATGTCAGTCCTCATGCTCCTCGGTCATCTCATCTTCTTTGACTATGGTGCCAACGCCGCCATCGTCTCCAGCACGCTGTCCCTCAACATGGCAATCTTTGCCTCAGTGTGCCTGGCCTCACGTCTGCCTCGCTCCCTCCATGCCTTTGTCATGGTCACCTTTGCCATGCAGATCTTCGCCCTCTGGCCCATGCTGCAGAAGAAGCTGAAAGCCCAGACCCCCCGATGCTACGTGGGGGTGACAGTGCTCTTTGCACTGGCAGCACTGGCTGGGCTGGCCACAGTCTCCAGCGTGGGTGCCGTGCTCTTTGCCTCACTGCTGCTTGCCATCTCCTGCCTCTGCCCTTACTGCCTCATCCGCCTTCAGCTGCTCAAGGACAACATCCATGGGCCCTGGGATGAGGCTGAGATCAAGGAGGACCTCTCCAGGTTCCTGATGTAGGCCTCACCAAGGGGGACAGGGAACCTTCTTCTGTGAGCAGTAAAAAGGTACTTGCTGAAGGATAGCACTAGGGGGAGGACACCAGCCCAATAAAGCCTCTCCCAGTGATTAAGACCACATTTGCATTATCCTCAGTATTTGTTTTCAAACCAAACCTGCTTGGTTTTGGCAAAGGATGGAGATGAATCCCACAGACTGGCCCAAGCAGGAGTGTGGGGCATGGGCAAGTGGGGTGGTGCATCCTCTGGCAGCACAAACTCATACCTGCACTTTGGGGGGGATTGCAGATGAGGTATTCACATGTGCCCCACAACATGCCCAAGGAGGTCATCAGCCTCAGGGACCTTGACGTGTGCGTGCAATGGGCACTTCCCTGGGAGGTCTGGGTGAGGCTCACTGTGGGCAGGGTGGAGATGAAGGATGGTAGGTACTGCTGGACCTTCCAGACGAAGCACAAGGGCACCTGGGAGGGGTGTGGTGCAGTGCCCTGCTTACCTGCACCCCACCTGTCGTTGATGCCAGCATAGCCTCATGCCACTGCTGGATACCACATAACTCTAAATCCCTTAGGATTTAATCCTTAGGAGAGGGAGAAGGGAGAAGATGCCTTCCTCCCTGTTCTAATCCCTTCCCAGAGGCAGATCTGGCCTCACTGCAGGGTCAGACACTGAGACAGAGGGATGGAGCTCAGCACAGTGCTCCATGGGTGCTCCTGCTGCCTGGGAAGACGCCAGGCTGCTGGGACAGCAGTGGGCCCAATAAAGGTCCTGTCCATCAGCCATCTGTCTGGCACCACACACACTGCAACAGAGGGCACTCCTGGCAAACAAGTCCTGCTGAAACCAGGGCAGCCCAGCCCCAGAGCTGGGAGGGCTTCCCCTGTGCTTCCATTTGTGACTGTCCCTTGGCAGCTCAGCCCTGCTCCAGGCACCCCAAGGAGCGGAGCCTGCCAGAACTGGCAATGTGAGAGGAAAGGGATGCAGGCACCTGCCACAGTCCCACCTCAAAGGGATGTACTTGGCATTACCCAGGTTTTTAGGAAACTTTGTTGGCAACTCAACACTGCAGAAGTGCAACTTACTGTTTGATTTACCCCATTCTTGTGCATCTTGTTACAGCAAGCAGACACTTGCCACGCACTCCTTGGCTTTCTTGGAAATGAGCAGCTCCCAGTGGAGTCCCCAACACCTCCCGTGCTTTGTTATGGCTCTTGCCAAGTGTTAAAGGTTGCTGTTGTTGTCATGGTGATGACTATATTTCATTTTGGTTTTAATTAAAACCTGTGGAAGTTTAGAGCCTGTGCTCCAGTCTCACAGAGAGCACAGAGGATCCAGATGCTTGCAGTCAAGATGACATTTTTTAGCTTTTTGGAAAGAAAACTGTTTTTTCACAGGGAGGTTTCCCAGAAAGCGGTTCAGTGACTGTTATATCCCATCACACGCTGAACTAATGCCATTGTAATGCTGTCATCCAAAGCTGATTTACGATAGGGCAAGGCTTGAGTGTAAATCAAAAGTCAATCAAATCTATCCTGCCTGGCATCTGCTGTTAATGTAGAGGTACAAGAAAGCAGAGTTTCTGCTGCACCCACTCCCCTAAGGAGAAAGGTTTCCTCAAAAATGCTCCTCCCCAATTCAGGCTCTCAAAACCACCTCTGGGTTGGAAAAGTACAGACATTAACTACCCAGATATTCCAGGTGGAGACAGGCACAGAGTGCCACCATCGCCACCAGCTCCAGGAAGGATGCAGGATGTGTCCTGTCCAGCCTGCCACATGCAGTTTCATCCCTGCCAACAGCCCCAGGCCTCTCTGCTCCACCAAGCTCCTTCCCTTCAGTTCCTGCTAGTCTCTGCTCTTGCCCAGAGAGCCACTGGGAAGACTTAGCTCTCCCCTTAGCTTGTCCACACACAGGCCCTGCTCTCCCCAACCTAGGAGATGGAAATATAAAACCCAGTCCCCAGCCTGGATACACAAAGGGACGTTGAAGGAGAGAAAGATGCACAAGAGAGCCAGGGAGAGGAGATACAAAGGCCAAGCAGAATTTCCCTGAAACTACTCTAACATTCTTAGGAGGATGCAAGCTCTGTGATGATAATGAAGTTATTTAAGATGCTGAATAAATGGCCATTATATCTTCATACGTGAGGCCAGGTCTACAGAACAAAGCTTTGTCATAAGTCTGTGTCCAGCTCAGGAGTACAGCTGGGTGCTCTCAGACCATTCACTATCTGAACATACTGGTCTGCGGCTCTCTGATGAAGCACACACTGAGACCAAAGAAATGGGTCCTTCTCAGTTTGTATACAACCAAATCACCATCAGCCAACTCTACAGAGTTAAATGTTATTTTGCACTACAAGGAAGTGTAGTTTCTTTCTCTTAAGTTTCCAAGTCCACTGAGATCAAGTACTTTAATGGGACATTTTACTTTGATTTGAAGCTGAGTGAATGTAATTATAACCTGGCTGGGGATAAGCCTTACTCCCAGGGGAGCTGCTGACATGCACTGTCTGCAATCTCCATCTACAGCCCCTGCTTCATGGAAAGGCAAGTGTCAGCCACCCACACTGTGCTGTCAGGCGTCCACATCCTTCTTCATATTGGAGATGGGATCTGGGAAGCCTGAAAAGAGTGGAGCTTTAAGTCTTTGAAGGTAATATCTTTATATCTCTTCAATTCCCACAGTAATCCCTAAGATTTTCTCAGCTTTGTGATGTGAGAGTCAACAGCAACAATGTGGATGATCAGGAAACCAAAATAGGATTTTGGTTCTAACCCATCCATTGAAAAGCAGCCTAGGACACATAATGCCACCAGCTGGTGCAGCAGCCTTAGCCTCCTTCTCCTGGCCACATAACACATACCACTGCAGGGTGAAAACAGCACAGACAAGAACAAACAGATTCTTCAAAAAGTCATCCCATGAACTGATGCTAACAAACCTCCCACCATTTCCCAGCACCCCATTAACTGTCTACTTAGGAAATTTTCGGAATAGCTACCAGAGAACCATGAAATCTGGAGTTCTATTTCCAACAATATTTTTAATCAAATATCTCAGGAGAAGGTAAAGATTTCTGTGCAAGGTTTAACATCATAAAATGCCCCAAGAAATAAATTTGAGCCTTACAGCCTAATGCATGGAGGTCAGCTGGACAGCAGCAGCTCCTGGTTGGGGTGCTGTAGGCAAGGACATACAACTGAAATACCAGCCACCTTCTGTTTGTTGTTGGTTCATCTGTTGGCACCATGCCATATCCCAGGGGGAATGCACTGAGAGCTTCCCACAGTGCCCAACATATTTTTTACAACCTGGAAAAAAAAAACCATTTTGTGAAATTCAGCCTGTTCCCTTTCCCTCTTACCTGAGAGGTGAAGCATGGCCAGAACCTCCTCAAGAGCTCACAGGATACAAACACCATTGCTTCTCTAGTCCTGAAAATACACAATTCCTGAATTCATCTGAGTTTTTTTTGCCTTAGTACCTGACAGTGAGAAGTTCCACAGATAAAAGACACAGCTGGTCTGACTTCCCCTCCTCACCCCTTCCTTTTGGGATAGCTTTGTTCACAGAACTGTTGGGTCTTCCATTTCTCCCTTTCCCAGGGTGCTAGGAAATACCTTGCCCATCACTGTACTCTTTGCAGATCCAGTAATTCCTAGTCTAGCAATAATGATTTAGCTCCCTCTCCTAAGAACTACTGTACTTATTTTCCCCCCTTTTTGCTCATACCATTGCTGTTTCCTCCATTCTAATCTAACAAAAGACAGAGTCTAAGTGAGAAGAAAGAAGAATCTGTGTAAGTGTTCAGCTCTCTGGGCTTGCACTCCTTGTAATGAGCGAACTCAGTGTCTGATGTTTACCAGCACATGCAGGTGGTTCAGCACCTCCCTGGATATACCAGGGACCTAAATCAGCTGGAACAAAACGAATTGTCCAAATTCAGCAAAGCTGTGTCTGACCTGTCTTGAAACCAAGCACAACCAGTGTGTTGTCAGGCCCTTTCTACAAACATGATAGATTTATCTCCCCCACTCTCCTGCCCCCATCCCTGAGCAGCACCACTGCAGCTCCCTCTCACCGTGAACTTCCTACTATAAAAAAGATCTTGTTTGTGATCCTGAAAGAGCACTGACACTGTGCTGTGCCTCTAGTCTGTATCTCTGCAATGCCTTCTGAACTACCTGCATTGTGAGCTATCTCTGCTTGGTTTTCATAGGAGAAAAAAAAGGTCAGTAATACCCATCAGTTTTTTTCTTTTTAAGACTTGCTCTTCTTATATACTTCTCTGGCACCCAAAACAAGCAGACCTTCTGAATGTTAAACCCCAGATTTTATATTTCCCATAGGGACAGACACATTTGGAATGACAGAGGTAGCTACTTAGAGCTATTTGGGCTCAGATGCTCCAGTGAGGCTGGCTCACAAGGAGTTCAGAGGTTTAGCCTGGAAAAAAAAATCACAGAGCAGCTGTGATTTATTTATAATTGTGCAGATTCATCAGTCTAGAGACTGCTACAATCTTCTCCTTTGACTTTCCACTTCAGCCAAGTGTTGCTGCCTAGTGCATTAGACTATTTGTTAAAAAAAAAAATCTGGCTACTCTTTCTGCTAATACTAGGCCAAAGCCATTCATACAGAGCAGTCGTGGTGGTAATGAATTCAGATGCAGTAGTAGAATCCCAGTAGAACATTCCTCCCTCTCAGAGGCTGAGAGCCTTTAAAGAGCCCAGGAAATTTCTTTCATGATGCATGGATGGCTCCATTTGAGAAAGAGCAGGTAGACCCTTTAATGGAAAGGAAGCACGGAGTTGTTTTCTGGTCAGAATTTTTATTTTCTTTATATCCAGGTTTATTATTGACATCTGAAAATAAAATATTTAATTTAAAAATAGCCTAGTGCAAATTAAAGATAATTTTGGACAAAAAAAAACCACCAACAAAACAGATTGCATGTAACAAAAAAGAAATCTGTGTATTAGGATGATCTTCCTGGAACAGCTGGTGGAGGTTGCCTAGGAAAAAGATAAGAAATAACCCAAAATTCACAGCATGGGGAGAAGAGATTTAAAACAAAAGGTCAAGACACAATACAATCACTCAAACAAAATTATCTTAATAAAATGGGTTAAGAGAAAAAGGCACAGAGCATGCACATTAAGGAACAGAGCAAGAGCAAGATTAGAATCAGCTGGCAATCAGCCCAGCCTCAGCTTTCATCCTCACCGCTTCCCATCTGACCTGCTGGCGCCAGAGAAACAGGACATTCACATCACAAGTGTGGACGTTGCCGGTCACAGGCTAATTTTCTTGCAGCAGAGAATATCCTCTGGAAGAGCTTTTCCCCAGCCAACCTTAACATTCACACCACTGCTTCAAACACTGCCCTTTAAGAACTTTTTATGTAAGATTCTGATGAAGTCAGGAATGATCAAACATGATGGTCCATGGGCTGGATTGTGGTATCTGGCTGGGAAAGGTTAAAAACGTTGGTGATGGCAGTGCAAGGAATCTACTGCCAACCAGAGCAGGAGACACCTGCAGCTGATGTCCCAGTGCAGCAGACAAAGAATAGCAAATGCTCCTCCTGCCACCCCATAAAAAGCACTGACATGCTGCTGACCAATATACAGGGGTAGGTAACACTCCAGCCAGGTGGCGCACGTGTGACACTGCTGGTCACTGATGGGGAGGGCACAGTCTCTCTCATGCATAGCCATTAAAGACTATGAAACAAACAAACAAACAAAAAAGTCTGCAAACATTACAGCAAGCAAGTGAATACAACAGGGATGTTGCTGCTTTCCTCATCCCACCTTTTTCCCCCCACTTTCCCAAACATAGTGACTGCTGAGCTCAGGGAGAAACATCCTCTCCCATGGGAAGCTGTTGTGCTTCTTGTGCCATACAGACCATCTCCTCCAAGTACTGATTCCAGTGACTTGGCTCATAGTGATCTGAAGGAGGAATTAATTGACACATCTGCACATTTGTAAACAACCACTTGGGGGGGAAATACCTTCCAAATATAACACATACATATGCACATTTTTACTCCAGCTTCTGCTCTGGAGGACTTATGTCTGGCCTTCTGCTTAGCTCTGAATGTTACCAAAACATGCTTTCCCCAGCAATGAAATGAATACCAGGTACTGCTTGAAAAACATTCATCCATTTCCCAGCAAAACACCCCTGCAGCACAGCAAGCCCCTTGCAAAGCAGCAGTCAGAATTAACGCTCCCCAGGGGTTACATCTCGCCCATCTCCCCTTTTAATGACATCTCCAGTGATCTCACTGCAACACTCATCACTGATAGATCCTCACTGCAGGCCAAATGAGGCAGAGTGCAGCATGCTGAGGTGATGGGGAAAGAGACAGAACACTACCCATGCACATCCAAAAAGTAGTAATAAAAGCCCATCAAGTTTCAGTTTATTTCAAGTTCAGAAATGCAGCATAACATTTTTACAGCAGGTGGATGTGATGCTCAGTAACAACCATGGTTTCGGGAATCAACTTGCTGTGCTCAAAGGTCAACACCAGGAACCATTTACAGATGACGAAATCAAAGGCAGATGTTTTGGCTCATATGAAGCTGGGCATTAATATACAGAGCAAAATTCAGAAAGAAATTAAGTTTCTTACAAAAAGAACTGATCGTTTACACCATCCTGGAAAAGTAAAGAGACAGGCAGTAAAGCAAATGGCCGGCAAGATGGGACAAATCATATATCAAGCAAGAGTGGAGGACTGTCTGGACGAGAGGAGCCATCGGTATCTGCTCGCCTGCAGACAAAGCGAGAGGAAAGACAGGCAGAGTAACATTCATTTACACAAGGAAGCTGTTCTGCTAGAGCCCAGGGAGGAGGTTTAATGCCACGGGAGGAGGAGCTATGCCACAAGCACACCAAGAGGTTGGATGCCTCCCTGGAGTCACAGATATAAAATAGTTCACAGGTTTGGACCATTTTAAAACAGAAAGACAGAACTAGCCAGTAATCTCAATAGGCTGTATACATGTTGTTTAGTGTAGCTGTCTGCAATATATAGTATTTTTGATGTTATGCTTTAATATAAGATGCTATATATAACTTTATATGAGATGCTATAACCTATAATTTATCTCCCTTAATATAATAAATAATCTATTTTTATGAGGCTTATTCAGAAAGTGCAACAAGATCAGCAAGAAAATAAACACACATTAACTATGTACATAAGACTTTTCATTGAACAATCTTTATAATCCTAACACAAGATCTCTTGAGATTAAAGGCTGAGAGCTATTTAGGGCATGCACAAGCTCTTCAGCTGTTGGTCAGCCATAATGAGGTGAGGTGGAACGTGTTCTCTAGGCAGAGACAGAGGTTTATCCTAAATGCAATACTTGATGATCACCCTCCTGAATCTTCACTACATACATCACCCAGCTAATTACACATCACATGTAAGATCAGAAACTCTGCTGTTGCTTAACAGGAGTCTCCACTACTCTCTGGCAATCTTTTGAGCTATCAAAGACAGGGAAAGCAAACCACGCTTCTCAGAGAGGAAAGCTGCAGCTTAGCTCATCAGCAAGAGTGTCTGCAGAAGGGCAGTGGCCAGTCTGAGGCAGTGACCAGTCCCTCAAGCAGATCCACAGGGTACTCGATCTGCTGCCCTTCAGGCTTGGAGCAAGTTGCTGCCAAGGCTGCTCCTCTGAGAACAAGGGATGGGAAAAACACAACTCGCCAGCATCAGAAACAAGCAGGACAAACAAACCTGCTCCAGGCACAGTACAGCAGGAGAAAACAGGCAAAGATTGGGAGGACAGCACTTACTCAATGGGATATGGTAATTTCTTGGGTAGTACTTACCATTTTTCCTAGAAACAACAACTCTATATAGTTTTTTCTGAAAAGCATATATGCAAGAAGTTAGAGCTAAAATCATCAAACACTGGATTTGTGTTCAAGCTTAACTTATTAGCCTGCACACCTAAAAGTGTTGTGTACAGGGCGAAGGCCAGATTTAGAAGTGATCCTCATTCATGAGGATGCAGACCAAGGGAGAGCTGTGCAGCTGTGTCCCATGACTTCACCATCGAACTTCGAAACAGATGGTGCTGACAGTGGGGCCATAGGCACCTCACCACCTCACTGCTTCCTCCTCTTTCCATAAATCCATCCTTGAGAGCTTCATTTACAATTCAGGATTACTGTTGAGAAATACATTTCTTTGGGGGGCAGAGTTAAGGACAGTATTGAATCATGCTACCTAGTTCCTTCTTCTTGACAGAAAAGAAATAAAGAGTCTTAAGTACAGAGGATTTTAAAACATATTTTTAGGCCATGATCTATGTCATCTAATTGATGCTCCTAACATACAGGTATTAGCACCCTTACCTCCCATATATCCACATCAATCTAAACCACCTTCTAGAGGTTCTGCTAATTGAAGGGGACCCTGGACAACTAAGTCAAGTGCTTGGGGTATTGTGGGATATACCGTATGGGATATGACCATGGCCTTGCAATATCACTGAATTAATATCAAAACTTGAGGTTAAAGTGACTTTCTGTGGCTGAAGCAATAGCCTGGCTTTCCATCAGCAGGCAGCTGCCACTCAGTAACAGAGTTCTGAGAAACTACATACAGGCTTGCTGGCTAGGCAACAACACAGCCACATGCATTGCATGTTAAAACATGAGAAAAATGTGTACAACACATAGAAAAGTCATCAGAATGTGTCTGGTGTGGGGTTTTTTTTTAGTAAAAATCAGTATGGTTGTAGCTGGGTTTGCACCCTTTGTTTTCTCTTGAAAACTGATTCTGTGCACTCAGTGTTGGAGATCTGTTCTCCAAACAAACAATGGCCCCTTAAGCAGTCTTGTGAAATCACCAAGATGCTGATGCTCTGGCAAACACCATCTTCATTGCACCTCACCTGCTGACCTCTAAGACTGCCCATGTGTGTGTCACAAGTATGAGGTTGACAGGAAATTAAAGTTATGCTTTCCCAAGCTCGTCTCTTTTATGCAAGCTCAAACACGATTTGCTTCAGTGGTGGGCACTGAAGCAGCCTGGAAATAATAAGCTAAACCCCCATTTGTTGTGGGTCTGATTGGATTCTTCCTTACCATGGGGCTACAGCATACTGGAGCCCTACAAAGCAGTTTCAACAAATGAATTTATTAGACTGATTATACTGGAGGCCTTTGAAGCCATCAGTTGCTTTGCCTAGGAATCTTTAACCATAATTGTACTATTAGCAATTAATGTTTTCTGAAGAAACAAAGCCAAATCAATCTCTAGTTTAATTTTGTTATCTCAGTAAGTTTTAAGCTGTAAGGGTGACACTGACCCTAAGTGTTTAAAGTGAAGTAATGCAGTTAAGACAAAAGGCTTTTATAACACATTAATAATATACAACGTGCAAAATGATAGGCAGAGAGGACCTCTGCAAGTGCACATATGCTAAAATATGTGCCAGGATGCACAGCTGAGGTCTTCTCAATACTTTGTTTGATAAAGTGACCCTAATCCAAGGTGCACAGGACTCCAAGTGATGCAAAGAAAAATTCTTTATATGGGGATCACAGTGGAACTTTATCAACTGGCATGAACAAATATCTCAAATCCAAACCAGACTCTTGGAAAGCTCAGATGCAAATCTAGACCATAGCTCTATGGATTGTCTCACACAGTAGGCAGTAGCCCATTTACAGCTGTGCATATATCTTTATTTGTATCTATATCTCCTCCTGTTTCACAAAAGGGCCAAAAGGAATGCTCAGTTCCCTGGATCCTGCCACACAGTACATTTATATGCATTAGATTCACTCATACCCCTAAGGCTTACCATGGATTCAGTGGGAATATGAACATGAGCAAGCACACTCTGCTCTGTCACGCACTGGCCCTTCAAACCACCCTTTCACATCCTTGCTGCAGGGTGACACAGCTCCACACTAAGCCCTGCAAGCAGGGACACCACAGCCTGGTCCATACCAAACACCCAGCCAACTGTGCATGTTAGCTGTCAATGTGACAACATAAAACAAATAAAGTAAAACACACATTGTTCCACGCACTCCCTTCTTGTTTAACAACATTCCTTAAAAGCTAGACTTTGGATTAGGAGAAATTATAGGAGAAGCAGCCATCCAACTAGCTTCTTTCATGAGAGAAATGGAATTGTCCCTCATCTTCAGAAGAGCTTGTTAAGAAATCACATTTCTTTTCTTTGCCCAGTTTATCCATTAAAAGACAATAACTGTGTAATTCTAAATTGCAGAAAACCTGAAAAGTACAAATTAAAGTAAGATTCTATCCAGTTAAAAGATAAGAAGCAGATCAAATCAACACGTGCACAAAGTCAAGCCCTCTATTTTCTGTACAGGATGGTGAGCACAGTTGCCTGGGTAAAGACACGTGTCAGTAAGTTAGCTCACATCAGCTATTGCAAAAGGAAAAGTCAAGGCAGCACAGACCTTCCCAAAACATTTAAGACCTCATAAACAATGCAGAATGGACAGAGTATATCAATAAAATTGGTTACTTGCCTATAGATGTCCAGACATGCGACTAAACATTGGTTATTGCAACAGTTACCAAGCAATTTGTTTCCACATATTTGGTTAACAATGAATGACATGCCAGAAACTTCTTTTAGTCTAACAGGGATGAATCTAACGGACGAACTACAGTGGGCCGAGTAGGTGAAGGAGGTGGTCTTCGACTGGAGAGAAAGAGAGAAGTAACAATAAGCACAAACACCAAAAATGAACTTGGCACCTTTTGCTGTTGCTACATGAACATGCACATGCTTCTCAAAACAAGAATCTTATTTCCACATGCACCAAAGCACGACAGCCCCAAGCATGCAGAATAAGGAAGAAAGCGAGGGGTTGTCATGCACATACCATGCCTTAATCCCTTCACGCCTAAGACAGCTCTTCTCTCTTGCCCATAGCCTGGGTATTCTCCAGACACAGTTACCTTCTTGTGCCCTGGAAGCCATCAGGGCAGGGCTATTATTTCTGTTTTCTCAGGAGTCAGTCACAGACTGGACTTACAGGCACGTTTCAGAGTGGCCAGCTGGATACGGGAGACAGCCTGCAGTGACTTCAGCTGCTGTTTGTGAAAGCAGAAGAACCTGCAGCTTCTTGCACCTGTTGGGCCAACTGGTAGCCATGCCAAAGTGCCTGAATTTGAGGCACAAGTTTCAAGCTCTATATGAATAGCCAGTTAGGAAAATGCTAGGAGTGGCTATAGTTTCTGGATTCATTCATTCATCACAAATGCAATCCTCTGTCAACTTCACTAACAGCTAAGAGAAATACAGATTTTTTGAGGAAGGCTTATAGGTCTTTATTCCCCTGTTTCATATGGCTGATTCAGCACAGGCTCCTGTGTACTGCAAACCCTTGCAATTCAATTTGGACTGCATTATCATCTGATAAGAGACCACAGTACGAGTTAGCAGCAGTACAATCCCCGAGCACCTTCTGCCTGCAGTCCAGGCTGAACAGAGATAGTCCAGTTGTCCTCTCCCATTTCATCTAAGGGCGATACATCAGCTCTTCTGGTTGTAAGCAGATTCTCTCTGGTAGCTATGTAATTGCCTCTTACATTTTGTATTTAGTGTACATGGTTCGCACCAGTTCTGTGTGGAGCTAACTCCATCAGCTTAGTTACAGAGAGTATTTTGCTAACGTTCCATTCTACCTGGGCTAGAACACCCCACCACTGAGCAAAGCCTGGGCAGAATCTGAGATTATAATACCTGCTTATCCTCTAGTGCCTGCACTAGCTCAGACAGTTCTGCCTGCACTGTTTTGTGCTGTGTAAGTATACCTAAGAGACTGCACCTCAAAGCCAGCCTGCTCCCTTAGCCAGCTATCCAGCACACAATCAGCAGGGTTGTTACTGCAGTTATTCCAATTAATCTCTTAACCCTGCTTTTTCTTCCCATTTTCTTTAACAGGAAGTACCAGTGCTCTCTTTAGTCCTTAACCCAGCCTGGATCTCCACAAGAGCACATAGCTGCTCTAAGAGAGGCGTGAACCCAAGGTCTGAATAAGGCAGGGAGGTGAGGGCTCTTCAGTTCTCAGTCACCTACAGCAGGCTTCATTAATGGCCAGGACAAATTGTGCAGCCCTCCCTAAAGCTGTCCTTGACCTGTGAAAGTAGGAACATTTTTTCTCCACCTGAAGAAGATTAAATAGAAAACCTGTCTCACTCTGTTAAGATAAATAGATGAAAAGAAAGTAACTGTGTTAATCTTCTTTGGACTTAAACATGATATATGAGACAAATTTATACTTGACAAAAAAAGTCTTGCTTGGCTAAAGTGCATCTCGTACTACAATATTTTAATCCATAACATGCAACAAGTACCAAATATGCCAAATGAAGCATTCACGTAAATCAACAAGCTAAAAAATTAACAAAATATAATTTCTTCATGGTCTATTTTTCATACAGAAAAAAAAAAGTTACTGTGTTAACTATTGTTTCTTGTATTGCTCCAGTGTAGGTCTTTTGGACCCATTTCCAAAATTTGTAGTTTCATAAAGACCCACTTCTAAGGCTTTGCATTTCTATTGGGTTGCATTAAATTATTCCTTTGTTGAGATGCCTCACATTGCATTGTTTAGTGCTTACATAAAACATTGTATAATGCGTGTACAATTTACAAAGAAAATGCATACAGCTGTCTTCATATCAAGTATAAAAGATACAAGCCTAAGCATGCATTTTAATAATAGGTTGAATGAGACACACTGGATTAAAATAATGTAATTTAGTCAAATTGCTATTTAGCCCAGCAGTATCAGAAACTTAGAGCACAGTGGGAGGATTTCCTGGATATAATCAGTCAAACCAAACCTAAGCCCCATTTTCCACCACAAACTGGAGCTGTTACTGCACTCTGACCATTATTTTTAATTCAAGCTCCGTGCAGTCCTGAACAGAAAAATCCCACAGCAGGCTCCCATTTCCCAAGTACCACTCCAAGGAGAACTGGATACCCCTAAGGCATCCCTCTCCAGCAAGGAGTGGCTGTGGGGGCCTGGGACACAGTGCCATACTGTGCCTTGCTCCTGGCAGTGGGCAGAGCCATGCCAGTGTTCTCCCTGCTCTGACAGGCAGGTCTGTTCAGTGAGGGGACCCCTCAGCCCAAGCTCTCCTCTACCACTTCACACTCCGAGTACCTTTCAGTGGAGATGCACACACATCTGCATACATAGACTTTGCTGTGTCTTCCCAAGGGGTACAGGCAGGGATGTACAGGAGGAACAGACAAACCTCTCCTTTTCTCCAGCCCTTCTTCCCTCTTCCCTTAAGGTTGCTGCCTGGCTCCCATGCAGTTGTACAGCGCTTCCTTCCTGCTCCTTAACTTACACATGACTTGGAAAGTGGGACCTCCACCTGTAGATCAGAGGTAACTTCCAGAGGTGTGACAGGTGTTTGGGAAAAGGCAGTGCTTGGGGAGAGACCTGCAAAAGCATCATTCACCTCCAGTCCTGCTGCTGATAGCTTCTCAGGCTGTTTCTAGTCCCCTGTACTAGTAACACAGGAAGAGCATGCTCATACTTCCAAGTCCCCAGGCAAAGCACAGTGAAGAGGTTCTGCTCAGGGAAGAGACTTCATCTTCATTAGCTACTGGTACACAGTATCAACAGGCATAAGCTGAAGCTCATGTGAAGGCAAGTGAGGGAAAGGACAAGTCCAGAAGAGCCTATCACTAGATTTCCCTGTCAAGATGATAGGTCATTATGTGACCATTATTACACTGGCAGTAGGATTTAGATGTTCTACCCCCCACAACGAGAATCTCAACCCCAAAGACAGGAGGAGAGGCCACGTCACACATCTCTTGCCCCTCCCCCTCCTTTACACCTGGAGCAGTGTCTGCAAGAGCAAATGCTCCCTGGGGTGGAGGAGTGCAGAAGCCTGGGAACCCAAATCATCACCTCAAGATAACAGACGGCAACCAGCACTGTGCTGCTCCTTGCAAACATTGTCCCACCTTCCTCTGTGTTCTGGAAACCACCAAAAAAAAGAAGATCTGAGAAAAGTCTAGCATAATTTCGGCACTGTTGCTTTCTGAGCAAAAGTTACATAAATGAGCACTACCAGGCACTCCAAAAGCCAGGCAGTGCAGAGCGAACGGGCAGTAACCTGGAGCGAGGAGCAGCAGAGGGAGCTCCAGCCTGCCTGTGGACAGAAGGAAGTGAAAACCAGAGGAAAAACAACCTTCCCCAAATCGCTTGTCCACACTAGCTGGCACGTCAGTGATTAAATATGTGACTAAGCTCAATTAAATGTTTAGTCTGAAGCCAACAGATGATAACAGTAGAGATGGCGTGGACCACATTTCCTCTGTGTTATCAGATGGACTCCGACAGCCCAGGGGTGCATTCGTGGTGCTGAGTTCTTCCCAAGACCCAAAAGGTGGCTCCCGATTCACAGAGAGCTCTTTATAAAAGTCTCACTGCTGAGGTAATTCCTATGTGGTTATTGTCTCCAACATTTCAGCTGGGTTTTTAGAGTTTTGAGGCTGAGTAGTCGCACTGCCTGGCCCCTTTAACAGGCTTTTCAGTCTGTTGTGTTTTTCTTTAAAAAAAAAATCCAAAAAAACCCAAGAAACCATACTCCAAAAACAACAAAAAAAAAAACAACCCCGGCAAACCGTATTTGTAAAAGTTAGTGCTAAAGGGGCAGGGGATCATAGGTCCCCAGGGTTGAGTAAACGAGTCTGCAGAAAGAATCAGTTCTTCTAACTAGCACACATTAAGCAGACATAAAGAATTTACCAATGAAAATTGTGGACTAAGTATGTATTTAATAACTCCCTGATGTTGCTGCAGAGACTCCTCCTTTGAAGAGCTCAGTGGGGTTTTGAAAGAAGGGTAACTCTTACCGCCATACAAAACCTTTTTAAAAAAGGAGTTCTACATTTATTTTTAACCTAAGAAGAACACGCTATTTTCCCAGTATTAAAAGAACTCCTAAAAGCTTGAGGTAGGCAAATGCAGAGCAAAAGGAACTAAATAAGGAGAGTCTAGACCTAAAATTCGAGCAGAAACATATGGGAGCTCTTCAGGCATTTGCCTTTTGAGAAGTGCTATCGCTCCCCACACAGAGTCCACAAAATATGCTTTCAGTAAAGCATGCCTGCAATTACCATGGGAGGCCTCGCTTGAAGAAGATGTTTTCTCAGAGCACAGCTAACCTACTTGTAAGTAAGTGGCTTTCATTCCCACTTATATTTTACATTGTTGTTTATTTGTGACCACCAGAGAACACTTGAAGAAAGCATGCACACAACTCTATTTTACAATACATCCTATACATCTGAAATTATAAACAAAAGTCCATTATTCTCTCCTTTTTCCATAATCTTGATTTGTCTATAATGCTGTTTCTCTATAATATTCCCAGAATACCCTGTTACGTTATACTATCTTTGAAGAATTTAGAAATAAAATATTTAAATAAAATCTCTACATGTCCTTAAGGCTAACTGCAGGTAAATTTTATTTTAGGTAACAATACCTAAATAATAATACCTGTATGTGAGGCAAACAAGAGGATGAAAGAGTTACTTACTTCAGGTGAGGAATAAATCTAGTTTCTCATTTGGGTGATGACTTTGACTAAGTCACTTTGTTTTGTTGTTTTGGATTTTTTTAGAATGTTAGGTATTGGAAGGGACCTTGAAAGATCATTGAGTCCAACCCCCCTGCTAGGGCAGGGTAACCTAGATCAGGTCACCCAGGAACATATCCAGGAAGGTTCTGAATGTCTCCAGAGAAGGACACTCCACAGCCTCCATGGGCAGCCTCTTCCACTTCTGTCACTCTCACCATTAAAAAGTTTCTCCTTAGCTTGTTCTTTGGATAGTTAAAATGACTGGTTTTATTTTTATACAGTTTTCACTATTTCAGTATGATCCTGAGTCATAAGAAAGTAGGAAAAGCAGAAAAAAGATGATGATATTAAGAGAAGTAAAGCAAGAATTATATACAAAAATCTGCAAATGATGATGATGATTATGGGAGAAATGAGAAACAACATTCAGTGGTAATGAAAGGATAAAGTAATTGGGGAATATCTGAGATATTTAGATATATGGTACAAGAGTGAAAATATTTCAGATTTGTTTCTGTGCTGAAAAATGTCAAACATGAAGTGTCAAACATGAAGTGTCATGTCAAACATGAAGTGTCTGCAGTAAGCATGCCCACAGGACTACTACCACCAGACAAGTCAGGAATGGATGCCCCGAGGCATACAGCACAGTGTTCAAGGATGAATGCCAGTTCTGAAGTAGCTCTCCAGCTGAACACATATGTATCAAGCTCCACAAATGCACAGAGGGTGTGCTGTGACTGTACTGCCGGATACTTGCACACCTATACATATTGCTGAACCTTACTATTTCAAATGACCCAGCTGCACAATGCTTTGACAGTGAAAGAATTTTTATGTTAAGTAAGCAAGTTAAAGTTGTTAGATTATGCTGTTTTATCTGATACCTATTTAAGTGAAGGAAACAAAAAAGTAAGCTTGAATGGGAGGGCGTGTGCTTCTACTAGACACTGCAGCAATATAAAGCTCCAGTAATTCAAATGGTAACACTGTTCCAAAGCGTTAGGGTTCCTGAGGTTTCACTGTGCATGATTTAACAATACAGATATTCCTTTCAGTCAGAGATCCAAAACACCTCAGAATCTTTCAGAAGCCCTAGATCAGGATAACCATGAAGACTAAAACTTCATGTGGAAGAAGAGTTAGGAGTGCTGAGTGATACATTCAGAATGCTGCTCTACCTTCCCCAGAAGAGGGTAACAGAAGGGCTGCAAAATCAGCAGGAGGAACATCTGATCTTTGCATAGTAGCTCAAGTCTTGTGTACTGATCCTTGTTTAGTCTTTGAATACCATAACTATTTCTGCCCACTCTGTTATCACAGAATCACAGAATGTCAGGGGTTAGAAGGGACCTAGAAGATCATCTAGTCCAACCCACTCTGCCAGAGCAGGATCACCTAGATTAAGTTCTTCCTTCTTACGCACTTTTGACCTTCCTCTGCTTTTTTGCCTCTCTCCTCTTTACTTACCTTTGTGCAAGAAAGGAAGGAAACATCCTGGTTGTCACCTCCAGCTGGAGTTGCACTTCTTGTCCATGATGACAACTAATGTGATTATCACTGTTGTTAGTGTAGCCATTGAGGGCCCTCATTCACTAATGATCCAGTACAGCTTGCAGGGGACAGGAGAGTTTCAGGGAGAGCCTTTCAAGATGCCTGCAGGTTCAGGAAGTTCAAATAATCACTGCTTTCTATTTACTGCCATATATGTTATCTTCTAGCATAAGCAAGGCTACAAATGCACAGGGATTCTACCCACTCTTTCAGACAAGAAGACAAGAAATGTTCTGCTAAACACTCTTGCTCTAATCCTGCATAGCCTTCATAGCAACTGTTATTAAACTACTCTGTTATGAGATTAAATGATTACATCTTCAGGTGTTGCATATCTGGTAGTAGCCGGAGGAGAAGAAAGAGTGAGAAGAGGCGACTTTCTTCACGTAGATGCCAAGAAGCCTTTATTTATTAATTTACAGCTCTTTTTATACCCTTTTACCTCCAGAC
>JAOEGS010023786.1:0-18005 GCA_025447755.1 Corythornis vintsioides | reverse complement strand
GGGGCTGCGGGTCCCACCCAGCCCAGCCCCGTTAACCCCTTCCCTTCTGCTCTGCCTGGGGGAACACCAAAGCTTCTCAGGGTTTGGGTTTTTCCAAGATGCTGAGACCTGGCCGTGCTGGCTCTGGCTCATCCATCTCTGCACCCCCGGGGAGACCTCCCATCACCACCCGTGCTCCCCACCACCCAAACCTGGCCCTGTTCCTCCAGGAACCCCCAAATGCCCAGAACAGGCACCTGATTTCAGTCCAGGCTTTGCCCCTGGGTGAGCTGAGCAGAAGTGTCCCCTGCTTGGCTCTCTCCAGGGGGGGGGTGCCCGGGCATGGCTGGTCCCTGGGGGAGGAGCAGAGGGGTGAGGGGGTAACGAGTCACTGTACCCTGGTAACAACCCTCCCTCCATTCCGTGGTCTTTCTGAATTCCTGTTTTCTATTTCCATCTGGAGTATCTTTTGTACTGTGCAGCCGGGGTGGGGATGATGATGATGATGATGATGCATAATGCACTTTTTTTTTTACTTTTGTTTGTACCAACTGTGTATTTTATGTGCTTCTTGTGAGGGGTGGGGGGGGGAAAAGAATCAATAAACTTTGTTTTGGTTTTGTTTTTCCAGATAGAACACGAGCTTTGCAGTATTTGGGGGAGGTGGGGAAGAAGCAGCCTGGCCATGGGGTGGGGTGGCCCAAGGGATGGGCAGGTAGGGTGGGAGCAGCAGCTGCCACTATCCCCCTGCCCCTCATTATCCTGGCTGCAGCCTGGGATGTGGTTCAGCTGCTCTGGGACCTGCATCCCACACGGGCAGGTTTCCTAAGGGGAAAATGGAGCAAAGAAGAAATTTACTGAATTTCTGGAGTAGAGCTGGAATCTGGGATTCCCAACAAGCCTCTTCTCAGAGACCCCCAGGCTGGGTGTGAGGAGGAGCTGGGGGTGTTTGGCTGGGTGTTGGCAGCTGAGGGGTTGTGTGTGTGCCAGCGATGCCCGTGCCAGGCCGAGCTTCACCCCCACACACAGAAAAGGACTTATTTGGAGAAGGGTTTGGTTCTCCCTCAGCAACCTGGGCTTTGCCATTCCCACAACCCTGTGGGCTCCTCCAGAGAGCAATTCCCAGTGGGAAAGCCCAGGAGCTCAACCCTGAGCTGTGGCTCTTCTGCCCTGAGCTGCTCCCGCTGCCACCCCACGATCCACCCAAGGTGGGACCAGCCCTTTCCCAGGCACTCGCCAAATTTTGCCTTTAAAGGCAAACAGGGAACATCTCGTGTGCCCATGGGGAGGCTGGTTGCTGCCTGGGACTGGCACTCAGAGCTGCTGCAGGGAGGGTGGTGTCGGTGTTTACCTTGGCAGGGCAGCAAAGCACAGGCTGGGGATGCTCTCAGGCTTTGGCACGCTGGGTAATTGCCTCAGAGTCCTTAATCCCCACCAGAAATGTTGGCTTTTTAGGGGTTTTGGGGGGGTTGGCTCATCTCAGAGTTGGGTGCAGCAGGGTGGGATTTGCTGCCCGCTCACCCTGCCCTGGGAGCTGCAGCCCCCTCGTCTGGGTTGAAGGGACCCCTCAAGCTCATCTCATCCAACCCCCCTGCAGGGAGCAGGGCCATCTCCACCCTGAGCAGGGTGCTCAGAGCCCCCCCAACCTCCCCTGGGATGGTGCCAGGGATGGGACAGCCACCACCTCTCTGGGCAGCAGGAGCAGGGTGCTGAGCTGGTGTGCCAGTCTGGGGGGGCTATGTGGGGGGTCAGATCTCTGCTGTTGTCTCCCCTTCATTCACCCTACCCTGGGCTCATCTGCTGGGTGCCTCTGCTCATCTCAGCTTCCCCACGTCCCCAGATGTCCCCACAGCAGCCACTGGCAGGTTTGCAGTGATGTGGGAAGAGGTTGGATGTGGGAGAGACCCCACCAGACAGGACTGTGAAGTGCCCTGGGGCTGCTGGTGAGTTCGGGTGCCTTTTGCTCTGCTGGTTGTGATTGAAAGTTTGCTTTTGATGGTTCTCATCAGGCCGACTGTTACATCCTGTTGTGATGTTGCTATGGCAAAGCCAGGCAACATCTGGAGCAACACAACTTCTCTCTGGCGACAGCTGGGGGGGGGTTATTTATAGCCTGGCTGCCCAAAGGAGATGCCTGAGCACAGAACCTCCCTGGGCAGATCAGCATCAGCATCTGGGACCCGGGGTGGTGGGAGGAGGTGAGGTCTGGATGGGCCTCTTGCCTCAGCTGCCTGGTGGAAGAACCTTCAAGTGGCACCGAGTGGTGAATGGAGAGGAGCAGAACTCCTCCAGGGTTCAGATGGGATACAGGGAATCAATTGTTGGTGCTGAGGGTGGGGAGAGCCTGGCCCAGGGTGCCCAGAGAGGTGGTGGCTGCCCCATCCCTGGCTCCATCCCAGGTGAGGTTGAGGGGGCTCTGAGCACCCTGCTCTGGGTGCAGATGGCCCTGCTCCCTGTGGGGGCGTTGGACCAGATGAGCTTGAGGGGTCCATCCCAACCCAAACCAGGCTATGATTCAATTACTCTGACTGTTCTTGCCCCTGATAGGAGGAGGATGGTTCCCTACCAGTGTTTCCCAGGCTGATGTTGGTGCTGGGTGCCCGGGGGGTGGTGATCAGCTATTCTCATCCTGTTACTGGGGGAAATGAGAAGATCTGGCAGGGCAGCCAGGCTGGTTTGTGCAGAGGAAGGGCCCCTGCTGGGCTTCAGCACCCGCAGCTGAGAGAAGAAGCTGCTGCTCCAGGGCGATGCCTCTGGGTGCATTTCCTTGGCTGGACAGCCAGGCTGGCCTCAAAGAGCTGGAAATGTAAATATTTCTCTAAGCAGAAGCTGAGAGTCAGCCCTGCAGTGCATGGAGGGACAGGGACGTGGGGCTCAGTGGCACAGGCAGTGGCAGGTCCCATCTGTGGGCACACGGAGATGCCCGTTGTGTGTCCACAGCAGCAGCTCTGCCACCTCAGCAGGGGAACTGCTGGGCTGGGGGGCAGCCCGTGAGCTGCTCCAGCCCCAGCCATCACCCAGGGTGTTGCCTCTTCCCTAAAAGTCTTTTCCTCCCTGGTGCAGAGGACGGGGCCGTGGCAGCGACGTGGGCACAGCTGCCATTTCCTTTTATGCAGAGGGGTGAGGAGCAGGCACCACACGGCTCCCTGCCAGCCTGCCCCTGGGGTTTGGCAAGCAGCTCGCAGGGAGCTGGAGCAGAGACACCACAGGGCAGCCCCTGGTCCAGCACCCCAGCTGTGCAGCTCCCACAGCAGCCCTGGGCGTTGCCATCCACACACAGCGCAAGCCAAAAAAAACACCAGGATGGGGATCTCCAAATCGTGATGGTTTGGGAGGTCCCTGGGGAGACCTTCTGGGGCTTTTCAGGGCTTCAAGGGGCCTGGCAGAAAGATGGGGATGGAGTTTTGAGCAGGGCCTGTTGGGACAGGACAGGGGGGGGGATGGTTTGAAGTGGAAAAAGGGAGATTTAGACTGGACAGGAGGAGAAGTTGGTGGTGCTGAGGGTGTTGAGAGCCTGGCCCAGGGTGCCCATGGAGGTGGTGGCTGCCCCATCCCTGGCAACATCCCAAGGGAGGTTGGGGGGCTCTGAGCACCCTGCTCTGGGTGCAGATATCCCTGCTCCCTGCAGGGGGGTTGAATGAGATGAGCTTGAGAGGTCCCTTCCCACCCAAACCAGTCTTTGGTTCTATGGAATCTGGGATGTGTTTGGCTTTGGCCTGGGGATGGAGAGAGTTGGCTCGAAGGGAAGACCCCTGAGTTACCAGTCAGGTCACTGTGTCTGGTGAGTTTATCCCACAGAGGGGTGACTCGTCCTTAAAAATCCATCATTCCCAAAGCTGTGACTCTTGCTGCAGAGTTTCACTACCTGGTGGCAACAGTGCTGTGAGGTGTGTTTGTCCATCCCCCCCCCAAGCAGTGTCAGCCAGGAGCATCCCTGGCTCAGCCTGGGAGCCCGGCCCTGGCCCTGCTGGGAAGCGGTTGTGTTTGTTTTGAGCAGCCTCAGCAGGGATTTAGTCCTTCCAGTGGTAACAAATGGTGTTTTGTCTCCGCTCAGAGCAGCTCTGCAATGTGCATTGATAAAAAGCCCGTCCCTGCGAGGGGGCCTGGCTGGCTCCAGGGCTGATAAGGGCTGGGATAACCGTCCCCTCGCTCCTTCCCTCGGCGGTGGCCAGCAGGCTCGTGGAGCTGGGGGGATGTGGTCACATCATGAGGTCACCCTGAGCGCATCGTCTGTGCCCGTGTCCCCGGGGGCTCTGGCTGAGGCCCTGGCAGGACATCCCAGCCCCATGGAGCATCAGGGCAGGGTGCTGGGAGCTGTTCCCAGACTCCTCAGTCTGATGCTGAAATAACTCAGCCCCTGCTGGGAAGCAGCACCCAGAGATGCTGCATCTCTTTGGGGACCACAGAGGTGTTTTCCTGCATCCCTCCTCAGGATGCTTCCCCGGCCAGAGCTCCGGCACCTCGTGCACCATAAAAGGCAAAGCTCTGGGGAAGAGCTGCCGGGCGGGAGCCGCTGCAATGCCAGGCATCCAGGCTGTGTACACACAGGATTAGAACCCTCCAGCTCTCCCTCTCCCCACCCTCCAGCAGGGTTTGGAGCAGGGATTGTCCAAAGGGGAAGAACTCTCCGCTCGGAGGGTTGTTTAGAGAAATGCCTTAAGAGTTAATAGGGATTTTTTTCCTAGAAGTACTGTTTTGGAGTCTCCTTCGGGGAAGCTTCTTTCTGAGGTTGAGCTCCTCTGTTTATCTCGGTCATGGGGGGGGTTCTGTCCCAGCAATTCCCTTGTAGCAATAACAATGTTCCCGCAGCTCCTTCCAGCCGACCCGTCTGTGCCCCGCGCGCTCCGGGCGGGCGGCATCTCCCCGAAAGGCTGGGAAGGCAGCCCAGGGCTGAGCGATGCTTCCAAGGAAGGAGCGCTGGAGGAGAGGCTCCGCGGGCGTCGGGCACGGGGCAGGGAGGCAGGGAAGGGTGCCAGGGGCACGGCTCCGGCTTTCCGAGCTCTCCGTGGAAGCCGCGGAGGAGCCAATCGTGCCCAGATGAGGAGCTGGCTCTGGAAGCGGCGAGGTCGGAGGGAAGCCAGGGGAGGATCGCTGCTCGGGAGCTGCTGCTGCAGAGGGTTGGGGGAAAGAGGAGAGTCCTAGACAGGGAGGCAAGTCCTGCCTGGGAAGGGCCAGCAAATGAGCTGGGAGGTGCTTTCACGGTTGCTCAGGTGGGATATATTTGGGTAGGGAGCAGTGTGGCGTCAAGTGTGACAGCTGCTGTGCTGGGGGAGAGGCTCCTGCTGTCGGGAGAGGATGGGCTCCACCACCCCGACGTGCACGTTCATCTCTGCTGGCCGGGAGGCTGAAAAACGCCGATTCACATGACCCAGGCACGGAGGCTTCCAAGCTGCCTCCGTCTCTCCCAGTAGCGGAGGAAGGAGAAGGCGGTGCTGAAACTGCTGCCGAGACCCAAGGTGGGAAGAAATCTTGGCTGGCCAGTTCCAAAGCCTTTGGACAGGGAGTTACGGTGACTTGAGCTCCTGGCCATGGAAGCCTCCACCTGGCAGCACTATGGATATTTACGGGATGACACAAGGAAGGAGAGGGGGAGAGACTGCGCCTCTTCCCGGGAAGCCTCTGCGGGGACGCGTGAGGATTCTTCTCTGCTGCAGCTCGGCCAGGAGGGCCTGGAGCACAGGCTGGAGAACAGGGGGGACCTTCCCGACCCCGGGAGCCGCACGAGAGCCCCCGACGAGAGGTTGGAGATGAGCGGCAGCGGGCGGTGGGGGCCGGCAGGAGACTTGTGCTGGGATGACCACCCCACGTCGAGAGGGTTCGGGAGAGGGGATGAGGAGGAGGAGGAAGAAGCCCCTCCGAAGGTGTACGAGATGGAGGTGGGGCAGGGCCGAGCGGGCACGGGCAGGACGGTGAGGCCGGTGGTCTACAGGCTGGAGGAGAGCGAGTACAGGCGCCTGATCCAAGAGGCAGAGGCAGAACCCGAGGAGGAATGGGAAGCGACGGAGCACAAGGTACCTGCGCCTCAGGAGGGCTACCCAGGGGGTGGGAAGGTGGTGACCCCCAGCCTCAACAGACTCAATGCTTTCCCAGGAGTCCCGGGGAGGCAGAGAAGCCGCTCGGACTCGGAAAGCAGCGCGGAGAGCAGGCAAGTGAGCAGACTGACCCTGAACTCTCCCTCGGAGGGAAAGAAGCCGAGTGTGCCCGTCAGGTCGGACAGCTTCGAGCGGAACGCCGTGCTCATGGATTACCTCCTGCAAAGCAAGCAGGAGGCCACGCCGGCTGCTTCCCGCGGCCCCAGAGAGAGCAGCAAGGCGGCTGAAAGCCTCAGGCAGGCGCTGAGCTTCAGCCCCCAGCCCCACGGAGCTCAGGACCTTTTCCAGAACGGCCAGAGCGGCGAGGAGGAGCCGGAGCCAGACAAGCAGGTCGCCAGGAGCCTCGAGAGGATGGTCCCTGTGGCTGCAAATTATGCCTCGGTGGCTAGAGATGCTGGAAAGCTTTCGAGACAGAGCAGCGGGCAGCTCCTGGAGAGCAGGGACCAGCTGGGTGGGGAAGCAGATGTGGGGATGCTCGACTCGTACAGCCAGAGGAAAACCCCCCCGGCCCCTCCGGTGAGGTCCCACAGCAAGGAGAGCCTGGCACTGAGCATGAGCAGGACGGTGGCGATGACTGAGGCGCTGCTGGAGCCCTACAGCGATGCTGCCAAGCCTGCCAAGGAGCAGCGGGCAGCTGGAGGCGAGGAGCAGCCGGCTGGAGGCAGGACTGCGGGAGGAGGGGGCTCGGAGGAGCAGGAGCGGAAGGGGAGGAAGAATCAGGAGGATGAGAAAGTGCTTAAAGTCGCCGACGCCAAGAAAACCTTTGAAAAGCCCAAGGCGGCGGAGGGGAAGGCGGCGGCTCCAGCTCCCAGCCCCGCCAGGAAAGGTGAGGTGTGATGGGGAGGCTCTGCCAGGAGGGGCTGGGGGGGACCCCTGTAGCCGAGGGATGGGTGGGGAGGGGAAGGGGGGGACGTGGTGGTCGTGATGCTCTTCCAAAACTCCCCGACTTGGAGCCGAGCAACCGACGGGATGCGCCCGGGGGGGTGATTGGTGACCTGAGTAAGGAGGAGGGATGATCATCAGGAGTTGATTGGCGTCGGCTGTCTGCTTGGTGGAAGTGCTTTGTGCTGTGAGAAGGAGATTTGCTTTCAAAGACTACTCTGTAGATAAATAAATCCGATTTCCAGCGCTCCTGCGCTGCTTTTCATGGATACAGGTGCAGAAGTGCCCATGTGATCCCTTCTCTCCCTGTCATGTGGGATTATTTGCCTCTGTCTCTGCAGGCACCGGCTGAGGTAATTTCATTTTATGTTCGTTATGGCATAGAAAACAGACATTATTTTCCTTAGGTGCTTTTCCTCCCGCACTGTGACTTAGCTGGATAAGGCATTTAGGAGAATGACATCAACTTGGAAACCCTTTCAGTGGAAAAAAAGCACAGATAAATGAACTCCATTGAAGTTTTACTGGTAAAACAGCAGTTGTGCAGAACTAGGGAGGGACAGAAATGAGTGTTTGAGAGCTCGGGTCCTGCAAGGAGGCATCGGACCCAGGCTGGTTAACTTGCATCTTCTGTTTATTGACAACCTGTGATTGGGGATTTCCTTATAAGGGAAAATAAACGTGTTAAGGGACAGGGAAATCTGTGCTGAGGATCACTCTGCAGCCCCAGAAGTCACCAAACCAAGTCAGCACAGGAACATTGCCTCTGTGTTGGTGTGTTGGTGAAAACCAAAAGCCTTCAGTGATGAAAAACCCCCAGACCCTGTGCTCTGGGGAGCACCTGAAGAGCCATCACCATTCTCAGGATGTCAAGAAATAGGGTGTGAAGCATTTCTCTCTGCACACCGGGGCTCTGCAGCCTCTCTGCACCTCCTCGGGCTCCTGCAGCAGCTCCAGCAGGTCCCCAGCTCAGGGGTGGTGTTGACAGGACGAGCTGTGTCAGTGCAGAAAGGGGAAATCTGCAGTGGAGAAGAGCAGGAGGAGCTTTGCACTTTGCTGTCTCTGTGACACAGCCTCTCTTGGGTTTGGTTTTTCTCACAGCTGGTTCTGAACCTCTCTCCTCCCAGCTCACACTGCCTACCAGAACACAAACCTCTCCTGGCTCTTTCCCTTATGTGATTCCTTTCTTATACCTCTGATTTTTCCAGCACCTTTGGCCCACCTTGATCCTAAGCAGCAGTGAGAGAAACAGACCAAGATGGCAAAAGGCTTCAGAACGGGTTGAATGGTGAGGACAAGACTAGGCTGGGTGCTGAGTGTGCCAGGGAATGGGGTGCTGAGCCTCACTCTGCTTGTTACATGCTGCCTGGCTGGGCTTTTTCTGCTGTTCACAACGACAGGAGCTGCCAATCCCACCATATCCATGTTGTAAATAAAATACAGCTTGTTTTCCCTCATTTCTTCTAATTTTTTTTGTTGTTGTTGTTTGTGTGTATAGCTTTTTCATCTCTCTCTCCCTCGTTAATCATCTGGTGTGGCAGAGATAACCACAGAGAAAATCCCATCTGTTGCAACTAATGGCATCAGTTTTATTTGCTGTCCCAACATTTTAATTAGGTACTGGGACAACCTCCCTGTTATGGCCAAAATAGAAAAGGAAAGAAAAAAAAAATTCACTATCCTGTATGATGATGATGGAGAAGAAAAAGCAAAGAGGAAATAGGTCTGAAATTAATGCAGAGGGTTTTTTTTGCTGTAAAACCTGTGGGCAGCACCTCTTTCTACATCTTCCCTACAGGCAAGTTGGTGGGGTGTGTACAGCACCCGTGTTACTGCAATGCACACAGAGTGTGTAGCTGGGGTATTAAATGTGCTTTATGAAGTGTACTGTGAATCATTAATAACAATAGCATCAATAATTAATCCCCATCCTGATCTAATGCTCAATTATGATCACTTACCAGCCTCCAGCACCTTCCACCCCCTCCCAGCAGCACGGGGACGATGGCATTGCAAGTGCAGTGGGATTTTCATTGATTGCCCTTCAGGGAGGGGGGTTCACAGTCTGGCTCCAGTCTCCTGCAGCTGGAATCAGTGCAGGGACTCGTTGGGGCAGACCAAGGAATAAAACCAAGGGGCGCTGCCTCCTGCCCCCCTGTTTTAATCCACATCTTCCTCTTTTTCCTCCCTGCTCTGAGATGCTCTCCTCCCTTCTCCCTCCCTGGCTGTTTGCAGATCACATTGAACAGATCCCTGCTCCTCAGCGTCATTCCATAATTCCACAGCTCCCCTTTCTGGCCAAGGGCTGAATAAGGCCAAACCAGACGGATTTTGCTCCCCCTCTTGTCTCCAGACAAACGTTTTGCTGGATCCAGGGAAGAGCTCAGTGCAGGGCAGAGCTTCCCTGGGCAACCCACTAAATCCTGTCCCCGAGACAGCAGCGATCAGCCCAGAGCTGTTAGGTGGTGGCTGCAAGGGCAGTTTTGTCCTGGCAGCTGCTGAGCATTGAAATGTCCCTAAAAAAACCAACCTTGGAAGCTGCTTCATAAAGCTCCCCCCACCATTTGACACGTGCTCAATGGACAGTGAGAGAATGAGGCAGAAAGAGTAAATCTCATGCTATTCCACAGCCAGAAAAGGGCTTGATCTGGGGTTTGGTGTTTTATTATGACCAGATTTCCCCACGTTCAAACCCCACGCTGTGAAATGTGAGAGCTCATGGCCGAGTTCAACCCGAGCAGCTCAATCTGCTGCCTCTGGCCTTGGGGTTTGAAATCATGAGAGCCAGAGGAGAGGAAATGATGCAGCTTTTCAGGTGGGAGAACCTAAAGTGATTTCCATTGGGTGATAAAAGGCTTGGTAAAATAAATAGGTAGAGAGGGGACGCGAATGTCCTTGGGAAGTTGTGTAACTCAGCTGCACGGCTGGGACCTGCAACACAAACTGTCGTGCCCGTCATATTTTGCCCGACTGAGACATTAAGCTGCAAAATAACAGGACTTTAAACTGCTGATCTCCCTAAACCCTCCCTAAGCCGCCGTTCCTCCATTCAGAATATATTTAGCCACGAGGATTTAGGCAAATTGAAACGTTCGAGAGAAATTCATCCCTCGAGTGACTCTACTGGTTGGGAATGACTGGCTTTGCCATCCACCCCAACCTCCCAGCTCCCGGCCAGGTTGGGTAACATCAGCCAAAGGCCTGAGAAGCCACTGCGATATCTCCTGAGAAATGCTGCAGGTGTCTGGTCTCTCTTGATGTTTTCTCCCCCAGCGCGTTGCCGCGTGGAGACCGCGGTAGCACCGGCCCCCCGGGGGATTTTCTGCGGCGCTGGAATCGATGCAATATTTGCAAGCCAGCTAAATTTAGCTGCTGACATCAGTGTCAGAGGTGGAGCCTGTGGAGCCGGGGCCAGTTTCCCTATAAAGGCTGGGAGAGGCCGCTGGCTGCACTCGCCCCTGGCCGGGCGACACCGGGAGATGTTGGGCTTTTTTTTCGCCTCAGTTCTGAATCTCCCCCTGCAAAGTTGAGCAACGGGGTTTGGGTGCTGGTGAAACGGGACAGATGTTGTTGTGTGGTTCCTGGTAGCTGCGAGAATTGGGTAATAGGATGTTTTCCTCTATCATAAAAAACACGAGTTTGCGACATCTTTTGACAAGCTGCTGGGCTCGCGCCGCTCGGGCTGTCATTTAAGGGGTGTTTGTTGGAGTGATTTGATTCAGCTGAAGTGATGAAGATTATTGTTTACACTGGGAGTGGAGAGCGTGTGGAAAACCTTAGCTGCTGAAGGCTTCAGCATGAAATTCGTGTCATTTCTTCATCCCATGCACGGGGAGCTGGTGCAGACTAAAGGGCTTGTTCAACCCAGCTCGGGATCCCAGTGATCTTTGGAGCGTTTCCATCCAAACCTTGAAGGAAGAACTAGTGAAAAATGAAGGATTTCACTAGTGAAAAATTATCAGGTATCATTTTCTTAGCAGCTCTTCCAGCATTTTGCCCAGCAAGCTGTGCCGTGGGAGGATCCATAACAACGTGTGCCAGGAGCCCACCTCTCAGGTGGCTGCTCCTGAGGTCTCAGTGGGACTTTCTCAGGACAGATTTCACGCCGTGTTCTGTCCCCACCTCTCTTCAGGTGGATGCTGAAAGTCTTCCTGGGTGCCTCTTCCAGGCTGTTGGGTGCTGCTGGGCACTGGTGCCTTGCTGTTGTTTCTCAGTCCAGGGTAAAGCATCACCTGGTTAAAATATCTTCTCAGTCCCACCCACCGTTTCGAGTAGGAGCTCTACACGTGTCTACATTTAAGAGTCATTTTATTTGCTCGTTAATAGATTTTTTTGGTACAAAGCTTGACACCCCACACACCTCTTGGAGCCTCCTCATACAGGAATGGCCGCGGGACTGGCAAAGACACTCTGCTCTATCACTGACTCACGGGGTGACCTTCAGCAAGTCACGTCCCTACGTGGAAAACATGAATCAGAACCTAACCCCACTAGAGAGCAGATTACCTGGGGCTCTGCGCCGAGGCTGCCAAGCTGCTTTCATTTTCAGGCCTTTTTTTTTGAGCGTTCAAGAGATCGTGTGAGGGAGGAGGGTGGGGAGAGAGTGTGCTGGGCTGGTGTGTAGAAAGGAAGGTATTAATTTCACCCTAATTGGCGCCGCGGGCGCTGCGTGGAAGGGGCGTGGGGCTGCGAGTGTAATCGTTGGGTGTATTAATGTTTTTTATCAAGGTGTTGCTCTGTAGGTAGAGACTTCCCTGCTTGTTGCCTCGGTGGTTAAGCTGGTGTCAAAGTTTAACAAACCGGCCAGCAGCTCTCGTTTAATTTGTAGCTACTTTGGCATCTGATTTTTCCACTGTCTCTGGGAGGCTTTTTTGCACCTTCCAGCACCCAGCTCTCCCCTACCCGGGGGTGGTTTCCTGGGCACAAAGGGTTCTTTGCTCAGCATATCACATCTCCCCGAGCTTGAAGGGTTGCAATGGGTGTGTTCCTCCTTTGAAAAAAAAAAAACAACCCGAAAAAAATAAAGAATTAGGCCCCTTAAGCACCTAACCACATGCAAATGACTTTGCAAAGATGGGCCAGAAACGTCGTCTAAGGAAGTGAAGGCAAGCGTTTGCTTTTGGCCATGTATGGTAAACACTGTGCAACGTGGGCACTGGGCTGGTGCTCATCTGCTCCGTGGGTTCCCTGCAGGGACAGGGACAGGGACAGGGACAGGGACAGGGACAGGCAGCCTAGCTGGTGTCACCCAGCCTGCCCCAGGTAGTCCCCACTGCTCACCAGCAACTGGTCCAACCAGCCAACAACCCCCCTCTTGCCACCCAGCGACCCCTAAAGCTCCCTCCAGTGCCATGGGGACACTCTTGTGTGTCCCACAAATGCTATGTGGTTTCTAGTGAGGGCTGAAACTCCTCCTTCTGTCAGCATCTCGCTTGCAGTGCCCTGCTCCGGGGCACCACGGGCGAGCTGAGTGATGCTTCGAGGCAACGCCGTTGGTTTTCTCGTGGTTCTCCCGGGCGTTGCTTTGGCTCAGCCCGGGCTTTGGCTGCACCCTGCTTGGCCACAGCCTCATCCCCTTGGCTTGTGCCTCACTCAGCGCCCGCAGCCTGGGGGGTTTGCTGCCGTCGTGCCCCCGGTCCCTTCCCTTCGGGCAGCAGGTCCCCACCCCGGGCACCTGGAGCAGGGGATGGGAGCGGGGAGCCACGGGGGGCCTGCTGAGGGTGGAGGTCTGAGGGAGCCCGGGGGGCAGCGTGCGGGGGGTGTCTCGGTGGGGTACCGAGGGACTCAGCGCCGCGAGGGACGAGATGTGATGCGGGCTGTGGGGCACAAACCGGCTCCGTGCCGGACGGGGCTGTGAGGACCCAGCTCGGAGCCTGAAGGGAACCTGAAGGGAACCGCGGCTGCCGCCTCCCCGCCGCGGGGGGCAGCAGAGAGGGGCGAGGTCGCGGGGGAGCGGCGGAGGATCCCAGGCCAAACCCGGTGCCCCCGGTGCGGGTCCCGCCGCTCCCACCGCCTGACTGCGGGACGGGGCGGGGAAAGAGACCGCGAGCGCGCGACCACGCGTGGCGGCCAGCGCCGCGCTGCCATTGGCTAAGCCACCTGCCAATCATCTCGACAGCCCCGCCCACCGGCGAGCCAGGCGGGCCCGGCGGCACGGGGCGGGGCTTGAGCTGGGGGGCGTGTCCGCGGGAAAAGGGCGTGTCCGCGGGAAATGGGGCGTGTCCGCGGGAAAAGAGGCGTGTCCTGGCGGGCGGTGCTGCCCGTTCCCGCCCCCGCCCCGCGGCGCTCAGTCGGGCGGCGGCGGCGGCGGCAGCGGCTGAGGCGGCTCCGCCGGGCTGAGGAGCGGACGCGGGGAGGAGGCGGCGGCGGCTTCGGGATCGCGGTGCGCGGCGTGGGAGCGGGAGGAAGGAGGAGGTGGAAGCGGGTGGCGGGTGGGAGGCAGCGGGACGGCTCCCGGTGGCGGCGGCGGGTGGGTGCGGTAAGGGGTACGCGGCGGTGCCCGCGGGAGGGAGAGCAGCGGGTAAGGCGGGTGCGGGGTCCGGCCGGGCGGGCTCTTCCTGCCCCGCCGAGCCCTTCCTGAGGCGGCGGCCGCTGTCAGCGCCCGGGCCTGCCGGGGGGGAAGCGCCTTCCCCGCACCGCGCTCAGCCCGGGGCTTCTCCCCCGCTCGTTTTCCTCCTTATTAGGCAGCGAGCGGCGCAGGGTCGCGGCCGGTTCCGGTCTCCGGCCGGGGCTCGCAGGTTGCCGCAGGGCATGGCCCGGGCGGGGCGGGCTGGGCTCTCCCGCTGCAGCCCATCGCACACCTGATGCCCGCTGCCCACCCCGGTCGCCTCCTGCGAGCGAAGAACGAGGGTTTTGGGTTGGTTTTTTTTAATCCCCTTTTGTCCGTCAGATTTATTTATTTTTTTGGGCTTTGATTTTTTTTTTTTTTTCCATGGCGATGCAGCAGCAGCAGCTCGATGGCACCACCGCTGCCACCCGGGAACGTTGCAGAAGACAAAAGATGACCGGAGGGTTTAGGTTTTTTGGGTGGGTTTTTGCGTTTTGGGGTTTGTTGTGTGCGGTTTGTTATATTTATTTTATTTTTTTCTTTACCCCGGCTGCGTGTCACGCCGTTATTAATGGCTCTCGTGAGGCTGCTCGGGAGATGTGTCAAGCCCTGGGTTGTTTGACACGTTCCTGGGCTTTGTTTTTTTCCTACGCAGAAAGCCACATTGTTTTCATAGCGAGGTGTCAAAAGGCCGGGATTTAAAGGTTATTCCTTCCCCGGGATGCACGGAGAGGCATCGAGGCTCCGCCGTGGTACCCGCCTCTGGACAACGTGATGCTGCTGCACGGGAGAGGGGGCTGAGAGAAAAACAGCCACCAAAAAAAAACCCCAACACACACACACGCACAAAAAGGGGGACTGAAAGCTGACGGGCAACAAAAGTAAAGCTGGTGGTGGATGCAGTTTTATTGTTGAGGTTGAGTGAATATCCGTTAGCGGTGCCGGGAGGGGGGGTGTTGGGTGTTTTTTAGCTGTAGTTTGGGTGCTGCGTGTGGTGTCGGAGCCCCTCTGTTCAGGCTGTGCCCGCAGAGCTGGGTGAGCATGACAGAGCAGGGGAGAGATTGGTGGAGGGATGTGCTGGCCAGACGAGGCCGCCGCTGGTTTGTTGGGTTTTTGGGGGGGTTTTGTTTCCAATTCACTGATCCAGCTCCTGGTTGGGTTGCAGGCTGAGCTGTCTCCACCTCACCTGCCCCTCTCCCCTCCTATGCCACTCTAAGCACGGGCTGCAGAGTGCCAGCTGCTGGTGCCAACTGGCTGGATGCCTTCCCAGGTGCCACGCGTGCCCCGGGACGGAGGAAGTAGCAGTTCTCTGCCCCTCTCTCTCGGGGCAGGAGGGGATACACACGATTTATTTTGAATAAGGAGCCTCAAATCCTGTTTTCCCCCTGCTGAAGGGCAGCACCCAGGCAGCCGGGTGCCCGCCGAGGTGTTTCCCTGCAGCCAGAGCTGTGTTTGCTCAAAGCCTGTGCGTGCACAAAGGTAGAAGGTCGGAGGTGGCCGAGATAAAGTCTCCCCGTGTTTATTTTGTGCCTGTTTTGGGGGTTTTCAGCAGCTGCAGTAAGAATTTTTGGTGGTCTCTAGCAGCCCTTTCTCATTCATCACTTGTGTCCCCCATCTCTCTCAGCATTACCCGACCCGGTGCCTTTTCAAACACCATTGCATTCTCTTGATTAAATCTCATGCTTATTGCATCTGTCACTTCTGGGATTCACTCCAAGCAGGAGGGGGAAAAAAAAAAAAACCCAAAACAAACCCCGAGATTCAGGAGCAGGAATGCACAGAAGGGGAAAATATCAGTGTGTCCCCCCCGAGGGATGCAGGGATGGAGCCACTGGGTGCATCGCTGCTGGGGTGGATGCCAGACCTTAGTGCCTCCTCACAGCCCAGCCTTGGGACGGCTGATGCTTTTGGGGGTCACTTGATCATCTATTCCCAGGGAAGGACCTGGGGGTGCCAGCTTCCTATTTGGAAGACACGGAGCAAAAACACTTCCTGGCTTGGCGCTCGCAGCCCGGTGAGGTCATCAGCGCGCCACTCCCAGGGCCAGGAATGTCCTTTTAGGCAAACTCACAGGCACTTTTGCTTTGGGTTTTGTTGTTTGGTTTGTTTGGTTTTTTTTTTTTTCACTTTTAAAAGCGTGGTGGTTGCTTTGGGTTTGTTTTATCCGGGGCTTTTTGTTGGTGAGGATCTCAGTCCTCCTTGTCGGGATGCATTGGAATAGAAGCTCACCCAGGATTTGAAGTGCTCCGGTTTGAGCCTTCAGGGGGTGTGAGAATGAGAGTGAAACACTTGTGTTCTCACCCAGCTCCTTCTCTGAGGTCTCCCCTCACCTCAGGTGTTGGGGTCTGGTCGTTAACTCTGAAGTCAGCCCGGGCAGAAGCTGCTCATGGTGTCGGTTGCAGTCGCCCCATGGGAAAAGTCAGGTTGGGGGTGTCAGTTTGGGTTGATGGGATGGGAGATAATCTTCGTGGTGGGAGCCTCCAAGTGAGCTGAAGTGACACAGGCAGCAGTGGAAGTTGGTGGTTCTGGATGTGTTGAATACACCAATACAGTCCGGAACTGGTTACTGGGCCTTTTCTTTCCAGTTGCTCGTGGGATTTGCTTTGTTCCGTTTCTCCTGTGAGTAACTCCACTAAAAATGGATGATTTGTTTCTTTTTTTTGAGCTTCTAATCCTTCAGTACTGATGATTAGGCACATAAAATACCAGAGTTACCCGGATTTCTCAGTGGTGAGCTCAGGAGGTGCCACCAGCAGGTCTGGAGGGCTCTCTGATGATGTGCCAGCCATGGGTTGTGTGTGGGACTGGACGGGGTGGTGTGCTGAGGGTGAATCCAGTGGGATGTAATGGCTGGGTGTGGGTAGGAGGGGATGATGCAGCAATAAAGAGAAGGTGACTGTTGGGCAGAGAGCTAATTTGACTCTCCCGTGCAGTCCTTCCTGCCAGTAAGACAGATGTCACCTCGTTACAGCAGACATCTTTGGGAAGAGTCACCAACTGCTTCTGAAATGGAAGAGGGATTGTGAGGGGATACCACGGAAGCTTTAACATCCTGCTCTGTAGGCCAGGAATTTGACAGAAGAGGGGGGAAAAAAAATGGGATCTGCCTCTGAAGGGGGGAAAAAAATCCCCCCAGTGTTGTTCTTCTGAAGGCTGCTGGTTCTCACGGAGAGCTCTTGGTTGAAAGGTGACAAATCAGGAGCTCTCTGGCCATTTCTCCCCTTTATTTTCCTTTTTTCCTTAATGAGTTAGATACCAAGGTGGACTCACCTGCCCTGGAGAAAGGACAATAGCATTTCAACACTATCCCTTTGCTGCTCCTGCCTTCTTTGCTTTGTCTGATCCCAGTCGTGTCGATGATAACAATAAGTGATCTGCAATCTGGTTTTTTTTTTTGCTGTGAGCATGTGATGACTCTTTTGAGGTCTGGCTCTCCGTGGGAGAAGCTGGATGTGGTTGGATCACTTACAGTGACTGTTTGACATTGAGCTGGGCCTCTCAATCCATCGTAATTAGATTCTTCTTGTTTTCCCTTTTAATAATTGAATTTGAAAAAGCAGTGGAAATGAAATTAAAAGAGTGGTGGGCTCTGGCTTAAGGGGATTAAGGCTCTGGCCAACGTGGGCAGGGGAGCTCACAGCTTTCATCTGGAGCTCTGAGCTGCACTCAAGGCCAAGGGTTCTCCTTGGGCAGGGTGATCTTCTCCCTGTGGTTCTCCAAATCTTGGCCACTTTTGTCCCTCAGCAGTGTGTCTACAGGTGATTTATGGAGCTGAATATTCAGGGGGCTGAGTCTTTCTGCAGTCTCATGAAATACTGAGTGGAAGCCAGAGGAGAGCAGTCCCTAAATCCAGACTTTACCTGCCCCCAGGTAATGCAATTCACCTGCAATTCCCAGCATTAACCCCTGGAATAAAAAAAAAAAATAAATAAAAAAGGACTTCAAATCCTGTGGTGTGAGCAGGCAGAAATGTGGGAACTTCCCTTCATTCTGCATCGAGTTGCCATAGAGACATGATCTGGAGCCCTTGGAAAATCCATTGTTTCTGTGGCAGGGCCCTACAGACCTGCTGGAGTGAAACCCCCCCCTTCTGAGCATCCTCTGGTCCCACCCAGCTCCATACCAGCCCTGCTGGTGGGCATGATGGGGGGGGGAAAGGGGTGGGATTGGTACCCTGGGGGGCAGCAGGCAGCACAGATCCCAGCTGTAGGAAGAGCTCTGTCCCTGGGGAGCTGGGCAGAGCTGGGTGGATGCTCTCTTGATAAAGAAGATGATCAGCAGGAAGGGCTCTGTGGTCAGGGCTCAGCCCAGTGCCAATATTAGCTCTTCAAATGGCCCCTTCTTATCTTTTTATTTTGTTATTCCCACACACACGCTTTAAATACTTCAAAACCTCCCCATTTTTTAGCTGGTGCTGGAATCCTGAGCACCCAGCTGCCTCAGGCTGTACACTTGGCATTTCCTTGGCATTCTTCTTGTTAGCCCTTCACAGAGTGGGGGGGGGG
>JAOEGS010023785.1:0-15925 GCA_025447755.1 Corythornis vintsioides | reverse complement strand
ATTCCAACCCTGCTGGACACTGCCCTGCTGGGCCCTGCTCTGGGTGCCCAGATGGAGCAGGGGGTGGCACCAGATGACCCCTAGATGCCCCTTCCAGCCCCCGCCATTCCACAAGAAACCACCCAGTCCCCAGCATGCCCACTCATGAGAGGAGGAACCCGAGCCATGCCTCTCTCATCCACCCAGGCTCTTTGAGTCCATCCAGTCGGACCGGCCGCGGGCGTTCCCCGTACGTACTTGTGCACCCATCCCACTCGCAGGTCTTCCAGGTAGTAGCTGACGTAGCAGTAGAGCCGGATGCCCTCGGCCGTGCTCTGGATCCTCAGGTCGGTGGCGGAGAGCGCTGCGGGGAAGGGCAGGAGGTGCTGGGCAGCCCCCCGAGCAGCACCACGGGTCCCCGCAGGGAGGGGAAGGGCAGGAGGTGCTCGGCAGCCCCCCGAGCACCACTGCAGGTCCCCGCAGGGAGGGGAAGGACAGGAGGTGCTGGGCAGCCCCACAAGCACCGCCACGGGTCCCCGCAGGGAGGGGCAGCCCGGCTCTTACCGATCCTCCTGCACACCTCGGCCAGCAGATCTGCGAATGCTGTGGAGAGAGAGGCAGCCTGGGGTAAGGCTCTGTGCCTGGAAGGACAGAGCTGTGCCCAGCAGCTTGGCAAGAGGAGCCAGGCCTACCCGCATCAGAAATGGGAGTGATGTGGGCACAGAACCTGCTGGGACATGCTTGCCAGGCTCGCTCTACCTGCAGCCTTGGTGACCACTGCTGCAGAGGAACTACACCTGTTTAATTGCTTGTTTTATTGCAAATTACACTATTCTTTCTTTTTTTCCCCCGTGAAAAGGTTGTTCACAGTGAGGGTGCTAGAGCTTGGAAGGGGCTGCCCAGGGAGGTTGTGGAGTCTCCTTCTCTGGAGACATTCCAGACCCACCTGGATCTGTTCCTGGGTGACTTGGTCTAGGTGCCCCTGCTCTGACAGGGGGGTTGGACTGGATGATCTTCTAGGTCCCTTCCAACCCTTGACACTCTGTGATTCAGTTGGAATGTTAACCCACCTGTACATGTGCTAATGGACACGAGTTTTCCTCCACTTGCTTGGAAACAAGTGGAATCTGAGTGAGTGGAAATGGCCTTAAATAAATTAATGGCAAAGCATAACAAAAAGGTTAAATCTTTGAAAGGCATCTAGCTCTAGAACTTCTTTCTATATGTGGGGACTTACACTACTGGTGGCCTCCAGAGGAACCCCGTTATTATCATCTTGCTGAGTTTTAATTGTTGTGTTTTCCTCTAATTATACAGAATCCAGGTGCAATAGGCTGTATTCAAACATTGTTCCCCTGCTCTAAGTGACCCTGCTGGAACAGGATGGGTGGCACCAGGTGATCCCCAGAGGGCCCTTCCAACCCCCACCATGCTGGGAGTATTTGAACTGAAAAATCCCAGCTTTTCTAGCGAGATGATGTCATGTGCAGGGGCAACAAGCCCTGGGAATGTGACATGTGCAGTGCCCGTGTTTTCCTGCACACACTTGAAGGTGAGGGGTCAGTGTGTGGCACCAGCCTGCAGAAAGTGGCTCTGACCTGTGTCCTTCAGCTGGAGCTCACTGGTGTCCTTTCCCCTGTCGTCCTTCAGGATGACCTCATAAGTCCCAGCATCTTTCTTGGAAAACTGCAGTATCAAAACAGTAACACCACTTTCAGAAGAGTCTAGATTTCACCCCTGAACCCAGCTGATGTCTAATCTCCATCCCCAGGGAGGTGCCCCATGCCTGCTTGCTCCAGCAGCAAGCCAGCCACTCACCTCAGATATCAGCAGGGTGCAGACACCATCCTTGAAGTCGTGTTCCTCATCCACCATTATCTCCCGGTCGTCTTTGTACCACACGATGTGGGTCTCCTTCTTGATGTTGGCCACCTGAGGGGGGAAGCCACGAGGTTGCTATTCTCTTCCTTCCAGGCTGGGGAAGGTTTTGTTGTGTCAGCTCCCTGCTGGCAGCACAGGGAGCTCTGTGAGGTGATGGGCTGAGTGTGACAAAGGGGAGGTGAGAGAGGGAAGAGAAGGGACAGAAAGGGAGGAACAGGCTGAGCAGGGACAGAAAGGGAGGAACAGGCTGAGCAGGGACAGAAAGGGAGGAACAGGCTGGACAGCAGCTTCAGGGAGCCCCTGGATCCTGCCCCAGGGGGTTGCTGCACACGGAAACCTGCCAATGATGAACGAGTCCCAGGATCTACAGGTGGCACTTAGTGCCCTCCTCACCCCTTACCTTACACTTCAGCATCACATTGCAGTCATCAGTCACCTCCCATCCCAGCTTTTCCACAAAGTGAGGACCTGTGGAAATCCATGGGTGTGTTTCTAACACATTGAAGATGTTCCCAAAGCCAAGCCAAATGTGCTTTTCTCAACAGAACACTGATAATATTTTAAGGTGCTTTTATTTTCTTACTTCTCCTGCAGCAGGTAAGTGACCACGTGGCAGAAAAGCCCTGTCTGTTTCAATTAGCATATATGAATATAAGCAAACCCTTAACAGAATAACACCTACATGACCCTCATCAATATCCCTGTGATCACCTTGTTTCCTGTGCCACTCTTTCCTCTGGAATTCTGCTTCATCCTGCAGCTTCTTGAACACTAGGAGATAAAACCAGAAACACAAGGTGAAGAACTATGATGTGAAAAGCCACTGGAACATCTGTTGGGATCAGTGGGAAGGTGACAACTGAGGTAACCCTGGTGCAATTTGTCCAGCCCAGCACCAATGGAGGCCATCTCACCATCACCAATGAGGACCAGGCTGGATTGATTGGTTGCTTTCCCATCTTGGAGCTGGAAAGTGTAAGTCCCTTCATCTTTCTCCTCAAGTTTATCCATAATCATTTCAACCAGGCCGGTCTTCTGGTCCACCTTCATTTTGTATTTCTTCAGGAATGGAAAATAAATTGGAGAATAGATTGATACTGGAGTTGGAAAATTAATATCAAGTGTTTGCATGTCAAAGTCACAGAATGTGAGACCTTTAGTCCACCCCCCTGCAGGGAGCAGGGCCATCTGCAGCCAGAGCAGGGTGCTCAGAGCACCAGCCTCCCCTGGGATGGGGACAGGGCTGGGGCAGCCACCACCTCCCTGAAAACACCTTGGTGTGGGACACTGGCTGGAATCCCACTGGAGAGGGACACCCATGGGCATGCAGAGAGCAGCAGAAGCCTCACCTCTCCGTTGAAAATCTCCTTGTCATTGAACACAAAGTTGGCCTTTGCATTGCCAGACAGTTTCTCAGCTTGCAGCCAGAACCTCACTTCTCCTTTCTCCAGAATCTCCACGGCCAGCTCAGAGGTCAGAGGGACAGCTGCAGAGAAGGAAGGACTGAAGCATTTACTTTGCCTGCACCCCAGCAGCTGTTTTCTGCCTGGAGGTGTCTGTAACACTCTGCTGCTTTGCAACCTCCACCTCCAGGGCTCACCAAGGATCATCACACACCCCAAACCTCTCCAGTACATCTTCTTTACTTATGACTAATGGAAATCCTCCATGTACACATTGATTGCTTGTGTCAGCAGGAAAAACAAATGATGTAAGGAGAACTATTCTGAACATAGTACTAGTCCTTGTTAGTATTTTTCCTCATTCTTGTTGTCAAAAGTCCTCAGCTGGCTTTCACTTGAACATTTTGTTCAGGTATCTTAACCAGCACATTAAACATGTGTCTCTAGACTCTGATATTGTCTCATTTTATTGGTTTCCATCACCTTTAGCTGCCTCAGTGAGGTCCCAGCTCCTCCACACAAGCCGTGCCCCAGGGCAGGGCAAAGTCTGTGCTCAGGTGTCACATGGAAGAGCTGGGGACAGCACATTGAGCACATGTGAGCACATTGCAACACACCTGGGGACAGAGCCTGGGACAGCTCCTCCCAGGCATCCCTCAGCTGTGTGTGGGCAAAGCCTACAGGGGGAGGACTGGGGCTCAGGGGGTCACTCATTTATTTGTCTCTGCACCATCCTACTTAGGATGCAGGGTGTCTCCTGAAGCAGAGCTGCCACCCCATGCCCAAACACAGCTAGGGGGTGAGGACCCCTGTGTCTTCCTTTCCATGTTCACCCCTTCCCTGCATCTACATCTTCTGTATAGAATACTTTGGGATGGGAGAGACCTTTCAGATCATCAAGTCCAACTATTCCTCAGCCCTGCCAGGGCATCATGAATCCACGTCCCTCAGCACCACAGGGGTTTGGAAGCCCCTCCAGGGCTCACAGGGACTCCACCCGTGCCCTGGACAGCCTGGCACAGCCCTGCAGGGAAGAAATTGTTCCTCAGCTCCAACCTCAACCTCCTCTGGGGCAACTTGAGGTCAGTTCCTCTTGTCCTGTCCCTTGTCCCTTGGGAGCAGAGCCCGACCTGCCCTGGCTCCACCCTCCTGTCAGGAGCTGTCAGAGCCAGAAGGTCTCCCCTGAGCCTACTTTGTTCCATGATGAACAAGCCCAGGTCCCTGAGGAGGCTATTTTGTGCCATTAGTTATGGTTTTCAAATCAGGCTGGCTGTGCTGAGCACCTATAAAAGGCTGTTCTGCAGAAGAAAGCAATCCCATGGGATAGGTATTTTCCAGCTGTTATAGAAACTTATTATAAACCTAGACCAGCAGCCTGCAACAGGTAGTGAAGAACACCAGTAACAAATGTACTGAAAGAGGAAAAATAGCTAAATAAATGTAGACTTTCAATTCAAACCACTTTCAGTTGAAGTGAGTGGAGTTACCCCACTGGGGGTGGGAGCTCTGTGACTCCCCCTGCAAGCAAAACTCCCCCCCCCCCCCAAGACCAGTGTGATTCACTTACTGGGGAATTTGTGCTCGTGGCTCAGAGCAAGCAGGCGCTTCATCTCTGTAAAAGAGACAAGAGAAAAGAGGGGGGGTGTCTCCCACCAAGATCTGGCACCCTCCCAGTGGGGGAAATCAGGTGGCAAAGCCAACTAGGCACTTAGCAGACACCCTCTCTACCTTCCTCATCGATTGTGTGGCTGGATGAAACTCCATCAGTGTCCGTGACGATGCAAGAGTAAATTCCCAAATCTTCTTCTCCCAGATCCTTAAAGGCAGCTTTTGACCTTCAAGGGAAAAAAAAAAACCAAACAGATGTTTTGATCAGAAGATGAGATCAGTCTGAAGCAGAGCCCTCCTGTACATCTGCAGCAGACAGAGGCAGTACTGTGCTAACTCCTGCTGTCTCTTCCCAGGCTGGACCCATGCATGTGCTGCCCCTTCCCCTCTAACAGCCTCAGCTAACACTGCAGGGCTTGTAAAGAGTCACCAGAGTCACCAAATCAGGCTGTGGTGATGCCACCAGAAGAGCCTTCCCCTCCTCCAGCACCTCCAAAGACTGTGGGTGTGTTAGATGGCAAGGGCATTTTGTGAGTACCCAGAGCATTTTACCCTCTGGAGATTTAAAATACTAACAGCAGCAACAACAATAGCAGCAATTTGCCTCGACTGACAGGTCATGACAGTCTGAAGATCACTACACTGCCTGCCAGGTCTGTCCCATTGTGTGAGCTCCACCTCCCAAAGGGTCTGAGAATGGGCTTGCTGGAGAACAGCCTCCTGAAGCAGTTCTCCAGCTGTTTTCATCCAGCAGCTGAGGCAGGTGTCACTCTTGCTGAGGTCAGACATCCAAAAGGATGGATCTCTGGGGCCACTCTGGAGCAATCAGGCACAAGACTCTGCCCCCAGGGGTCTTACTTGGAGCCTTTGGTGTCGATGTTCAGCCGAGAGTCATCCTCGATGGGCTCGTAATTCTTGGACCAGACGAACTTGGAGTTTGGAGACATCTGGTCACACTCAAAGTTCAAGGAAATGACTCCGTTGTCATCCACGTCAACCACCACCTCCTTGGTTCCTGCAAGAGCAGAACTCCATTTTCTCAGAGGAGCCAGCAAACAAGTGTATACAGAATGAACCTGCTGGGAGGATGGAGCAGATCTCCACTATCAGCTGGCACAGAAATCACTGCAATTATTGGTGTCCTTGGTCTTTGATTTGGAAGATCTTTTTCCACCCCTCCCTGCCATGGGCTGGGATACTTCCCATTAGGTTTTTCTCAAAGCTCCATCCAACCTGGTCTTGAACACATCCAGTGATGGAGCATCCACAGCTTCCCTGGGCACCCTGTGTCTCACCACCCTCTGAGTGTGAAGTTCCCACTTTCTGATCTAAATCTCCACTGTTCCAGTTTGAAGCTGTCACCCCTCATCCTGTCACAGACAAGATAATGCAGGTGGCTTCAAAACACTGGAGTTAATGGCATCCTTTGAGTAGAGCAGGTCAGAAAAGCTGCATGGGACAGGGTTCATTAATTTCTGAGGTTCAAGAGACTGGATGCAGGATCAGAATCTAATTTTGCTTCTCACCCAGATGCACAAAGACTAAGGTCAGCCATGGGGTAGGAAGAGTTGCCACCTGCTCTTGGATCTCCCCTGGGAGAGCCACACACCCCAGAGTGCTTTTGTCTAAAGAAAGCTGCCCTGAGTGGTACTGGGTTCTGTGGGGGGGGGTTGTCATCTCATTTTAGAAGATAACACTAAAAATTCAATGTGATTTTCAAGCAAGAAAAGGTGGATGCAAAGCAGCCACTGCATAAAGACAATTGGGACTATTTGTATTAAAGCAAACACTGACTCAGGCTGCTACTCACATTCCTTGATTACAAAGCTCAGTCACCTCACTATTTTCCCTGTGCCAAAAGCAACATTCCAGCAGGAATTGTCTAGAGGGACCCGACACTGTTTTGTCTCCCTCCAAGATGGTGATAAAGGCACCATTCACTGGGCAACACCAAAAGACTTCCAGCCATTCAGAAAACAAACCCCAGTGGTGTGATTGTTCCTGAGATTTGTGTGCCTGGGGTTAGGAAGGGGGGAACCCACCCCAGAGGCTGCTTTCAGGAATCTTTTTTTTTTTTAATAAGCCTTTTGTCCTTTTCTTAATACTTTTAAGAAGCTTAGTTTGGTGGGTGCCATATCTGCAGGTCTCAGCTCAAAATGTGGGTCAACCAGATTTGCACAAATAAATCATTTTCAGCTTCCCTGAGGTTTCACTGGGCCAGGCCCTGGCTTTTCCTGTCACCTACAGCAGAGTCACCCACGCAGCTAAATAAACCTCAGGAGGGTTCTGGGGCTCCAGGTGTGGAGATGCCACCTCTGTGCTGATTCCCCTGTTTCTTGCTGGCATTACAGATGTGCTGGAGCCAGGCTCCAGGGATGACTCCAACACTTGAATTCCTGACTGGAAGTGGTCTCCAAACTGACCTCATTACATTTATAAAGCCTTTCTTTTAAAGCCCAGCCTCTTCTGACCTTAAAAGACACCAGACAAGAGGTGCCCCTCAGCCCGCTTTGTGCTCAGTGAAGAAGCTGGAGTTGAGAGCAATGGGACTGTTGGGGTGCAGCCCATAACGCCACCCCCAGAGGAGCCTGCTCATGGGGTGCAGCCCATAATGCCACCCCCAGAGGGGATGAGAAAGAGGAAGAGGGAGGGTTTCCAGCAAACCTGGGCGTGTTTCGGCTACGACGGGGTCCGTGGCGTCCGACGGGCTCCCGACACCGGCCTGGTTGGCTGCCCGCACGCGGAACACGTAGCCCACGCCCTGGGACAGGCCACACACCTGGGGGGGCAAACAGATGTGCACAGAGTGGCACCAACACCCGGATCCGGGCACAGGGCACTCGTGTTCACCCACACCACAGAACACACTGGGCACAGGGCATTCGTGTTCACCCACACCACAGAACACACTGGGCATGGGGCATTCATGTTCACCCACACCACAGAACACACTGGGCATGGGGCATTCATGTTCACCCACACCACAGAACACACTGGGCACAGGGCATTTGTGTTCACCTGCACTGTGGGTCACTCTAGACACAGGCACTTGTGTTCACCCGCAGTGTGGGTCACAGTGGGCACGGGGCACTCACATTCACCTGCACTCAGAACACACTGGGCATGGGGCACTCGTGTTCACCTGCACTGCAGAATGCGCTGGGCATGGGGTGCTCATGTTCACCAGTGTTGCAGAATGCACTGGGCACAGGGCACTGGTGTTCAGCCATGCTGAGGGTTGCACCAGGCACTGGTGTTCACCTGCACCATGGGTCACACTGGGCACAGGGCACTAGCATTCATGGCATTGCTTTTGCTTCTTTGCCACCTGGCAAACTCTTCCCCCCTGGCACCTGGGCAGCCTCACTGCTGGCACTGATGTCTCTGCAAAGGGAGCCCTGGTACTGGAACAGGGGGTTTGACTCCTGCACCTCGATGGAGACACTGCAGGTGTTCACTGCGGGTGCAGCCTGGCTCTTAGCAATGACACTATCAGGGTGGCAAGGGGTGCCCACACCTGGTTGAAACAGGGGGGGTATTTGATGGTACAGGGTTCATTGTAGTGAGGAGGGGTCACCCTGATGATGCAGGTGACACAACAGCAGAAAAAGCTTGGGTTTAATTCTCTGTGAGATGTAGGGAGGGAAGGGTGGGTGAGAAGGAATCACCTGGCACTTATCACACTCTCTGGGTTTCGTGCCATCAGGTTTTGTGCTTACCTTGCCCTCTGAGCCAGAGGATGCTCAGAATGCCTCCTGTCCTGGTGTTTGGACTGGAGGAGTGGTATTTGGGTTAGCAGCACTTAATTTTGTTGATTTTTAAGAATTATTACTATTTATTGGTCTATTTTTAGGCTTGTCACACCAGATTGTCTTCTGAGTCACTGTCTTGTCTGCCTGCATGGGTATCCCCAGCACATCAGAGCCTCCTAAGCAGAGCCATGATGAGCAGGGCATGGTGGTCCCCAGGCCTGACCCCTCAGGGCTATACCAGTGTTTAAACCTTAAGCTGTTTACCTTCAAGAATTTCTTTTGAAGTGGCTTCTCATTGACACTTCTCCAGTGCTCCTCCTTTGCTTCTTTTTCCTTCATATCAACATAATACCCGACTATGGGGCTGCGTCCAGTATAAACTGGTTCCTTCCACAGCAGGACCAGAGAGTCCTTCCTCACTTCGGTGCACATGACATCATGGGGTGGCCCTGGAAGGCAAGGGTTGGAGTTGTGGCATCAGAACGAACCCCCAAGGGGTTAATGCATAAGCAGACAGCCCAGAGCTGATGTCACACGTGTCCCCTCTAGGTCTGATAAAGCACAACCCACGCTGACAACAACCACTAACCCAAACAACAACCCTCTTTGTTGAGATTGTATCTCGACCAAATATTAATGAACAAACAAAAAAAGACAAATCACCTCAGAACCCAGGGAGATGGGTTAATTATTAAGCTCATGGGCTGCTTCAAGGACTGCTCTAAAGTCCACTGAAGCCCATGGAGGTTGTTTTCAGCCATCTGGCCTTGAAGGGATACACTCAGACGAGGGTGACACAACCTCCTTCTTCTCTGCCTTGCACTTCAGACAGTTATTTATGGCCACCAATTAAACTAGGAAGCAAAAGGGGCAGACCCAGTACAGGAACTGGGCAGGAAAGATAAAGAGAGGCCAAGCTGCTGATGGAACAGGGGCTGTTTTGATGTGTCACCATCAATGGATGACATCAAAGTGACAGAGGGCCAAGCCTGGGTACAAACTTCAGCACCCAGTGACTCCCCTGGGAACTGAGGGTGTTGAGAAGTTAGATCATGGGTCATAGGGCACCCTTGGGCTGTGAGCAGCCTCCCCCTCAGCATCCTACCTGGTACAGCAATGGTCCACTCTTCACATTTGAAGGGTTGGCTGGGCAGGGAGGGTGTGCCCACCCCAGCCAGGTTAGCAGCAGCCACCTGGAACTGGTACACCATGTTCTCCTTCAGGTTCTCAATCTGCAAGGCAAATAAAATGGTATTTATTAACTCTGGATTGAGGCTTCAGAAGTCCCAATGACAGTCACTGAACACATGAGGATGCTCCTAAGTTCCTGGAGAGCATCACTGACATCATCCCTAAGGCACTAGCTACCTTGGCTTTTCCCTGATCAGTGGTGGAGCACACATGAGGGGTCTTAGCACACTCAAACTGTAAAACCCTTGACAGACACCTGGGTGGCCAGGGAGGGAGCAGGGTATTGCTCTAAAACAGATTAATCTGTCTTGTGATGCACAGCAAGTTCACCTAAGGCCAGAGCTGTCCTCACAGTGGGGTGAAACTCAGTCCTGCTTTTCTTTTGTATAGCAGCTCCACGAGGTGGTAACTAGTGCTGGGTCCAGAACTGATCACAGCAGCAGTTGGCACACAGCTGCTTCCAGCACCAGCAAGCACTGGGGTAAGTCCAGAAAGCCCAGTAGGAATGCCATGAAGGGCCTGCAAATGGGGTGAGCCTACAGCAGTGAACTTACAGGTGACAGTGCCAGACTTACAGGGAAGTGTACAGATAACTCTGCAGAGGAGATCAGAGATAAAGTTATTATCGTGGACAGAGAATCCTAGAATCATTATGGATGGAAAAGACCTGTAAGATCATGCATCCCCCAGCCCAGCCAGGGCACCACTGCCCCATGGCCCTCAGCACCACAGCTTGGAAAGGGGTCACAGGGACTCCACCCCTGCCCTGGGCAGCCTGGGACAACCCTTGGAGGGAAGATGTAAAACTGAACAGCATCCATACACTGGATCATCATTCATCCTGAATCATCTTAGAGATCTGTTTTGGAGCTGCTCCCTGCTCCAGAGCACTACCAGGGCTCTGCTTCTTACCCTGTATGCCCTGTCACTGACAGCCTTGACGTTGGCCTCCATCCACCTCCCAGGAACTCCAGCGAGCACCTCGCGGTAGTTGACGTAGTACCCGGTAATCTCCGTCCCGCCCGTGACCTGAGGCTGTTTCCATCCCAGCACCATCGAGTCACGAATGCTCTCGAGCACCACGATGTCGTAGGGTGGGGATGGAGCAGCTGTTCCAGCATGAACAACACATCAGGAAGGAAGCAAGATTTCAGACTGACATTTGGTTGCCATACTCGGTGGCTCCCATCCCACCTTTCCTGCATTGTTTACACTGTGCAGGGAAGCTTCTGGAGTTGGAGGAAGAAACACAGGGTAAAAGCTCCCACAAACCAACTGAAGCAGCACCAACTGCATGGGAATTAGTTCTCAGGGTCGTTTGTTTTTTGAGCAGCAAGCTGACAGAACGTGTTGTGATTGCAGCTCTAAGTGATCAGCACTGGCTTTAACATGTGAAAAACAAGGAACCAGAACTAACATTACAGAGAAGTTGGAGATGCAATGATTTGGTTTCTTCTCCTGAAAGCAAACCCTTTCTCACAGACAGTGCTTGTTGTAGTTCCTTTTTTTTTTTTTAAGACAGGGCCACATTCTTGCCATTGAGAACAGATGACTCTTTTTTTTTCTCTTCCTTTTAAATTCACACACTGGAAAATATTATCATTGCACCCATCACATGACCTTACCTGACTGGAAGGGTGACCATAGGCACCGCAGACTGACCAGAACTGGAACGTGTCTGTTAGTGGAACTTACATTAAAGAATTTGTGGCATAATCCTCTTAAAGTGTTTAACAGGTATCACTGACTTAATTTTTTTTCTAAAGCTTTTTCTGTACTTAGGGACAAATGCTGCCCACACCCAGAATGCCAAGCCCTGCTGTAGATGGGGCTCCTACATCACCAACATTTCCTTTCCCCTTCAGTGTTTCCTACCAGTGCCAGCCAGCCCCAGGTGCCTCCACCTGGTCTCCTCTCCAAGGCTTTGGAGGCTCCCCCCAGAGCCCTGGTGGGGGGAATTCAGCTCCCTGGCCAGGTCCCAGGATTTAAATGAAATCCAAGCCCTACATTTCCCAGGCACAATGAGTGCTGAGGTGTTGACAGAGATAATCTGGAGAGGATTTACAGGTACCCGAGCACACCACTGATTGTCACGCTCACTGTCACCTTCACATGCACACAGTGAGACTCCTGACAAATGACTGAAGTGCTCTGGAAATGATGTGCTATCTTGGATACGTTCCTATGCAGTCAGACAGGATATTAAATTAGTAAACAGACTGGTGTTTCACTTCACACTTGTGGTCTCTGACACCACCTCACACACCATGACCTGAGGAGAGTCAAGCTGGAGGGCACATTCACCTGTGGCGCGGACAAGCAGCAGTTACAACCATCCAAAGCAGCTGGACCAGAGCAGTGACATCCATTTATTTCATTAACTCTCACCTGGATCTTTCTTCTTTGCCACTCTTTCCTGTGCCAACAGGTCCCTGGGTCGAGACTTACTTGCCTGCTTGACAGCGCCCGTCGCCACCCGTGTCATGGCACAGCCACCCACACCCCCTGGCTCTGTGGAGCCACCGGGCAGCACGTCCCCGGTGGGCCTAGCAGGGGGGTTTAGCAAAGCAGGGGTGTCCCGGGGGGGCTGGGAGGGCCCATGCAAGCCTCCCCCGCCGGCAGTGCAGGCTGTTAGTCCGGCAGCTTTACCGCTCGGCGCAGGGCACGCACCGGGAAGCCATCCTCCTCCCCCTGCAGTCGCCAGAAAACAGCAGAGACAGCTGGGATTAGAACATGGTATTCGCACCCCCCACCACCCCCTTTGGACAACAGAACAAAGCAAAAGCCACAGCCAGGGCAGCAGCAGCCAGAGGGGTGACACGTGCAATGTGGAGCTTGAATTCACAGCGACCCGAGACGCGCCGAGCACCCCCAGCCCGCTCCCAGGGGATGCTCTTCTGAGAACAGCTGCTCTCCAGAGGAGCCACCACAGGAATTTCATCTCCATTTGCTATGACTGTTTTAGTATTAGATCTTCTGAGTGGTTTTGCGAAGGACCTTGCTGATCCTTTCAAGATGATCTTGAAGATCATCTTCAAGATGATTGACAGGCTGAAGGAGCTGGGGTTGTTCAGCCTGCAGAAGAGAAGGCTCCAGGGAGACCTTAGAGCACCTGCCAGTGCCTGAAGGGAGCTGATCCAAAGCCTGAAGAGGGGCTGTTTGCAAGGGCCTGGAGTGAAAGGCCAAGGGGCAATGGTTTAAAAATGGTTCTTTCCCAGCAGAGTGCTGGACACTGGCACAGGGTGCCCAGGGAGGTGGTGGAGGCCCCATCCCTGATACCATTGCAGGTGGAGCTTGAGGAGGCTCTGAGCACCCTGCTCTAGTTGCAGATATCCCTGCTCTCAGCAGGGGGTTGGTCTGGATGAGCTCTGGAGCTCACCCAGACATCACTATGATTTTCCCATCTTCATGTGTTAGTTTGGGCAGTGGCAAAGAGCATTCACTGACCAGCACAGGGAGAGTGTGCAGGGTTAGGGAAGGGTTGCAGCAGACAGGTGGCACACACTGCTGGCATTGGGTATGGAGTGAAACGTGCTAGGGAGCAACTGCAGGCAGCTGGTGTGTGTTACCCGGGTATATACCACACTACAGGGCAGAGTGGCATTCCATGTTCCAGCAGAGCTGTGAAATTGGCACTGCTTGCCTACAGTGGGTCACAGAAACACCTGAGGAAGCCTGGATGGTGGAGGTGAACAGCCTACAAGAGTGCAGTGACTGGGACACTGTGAGACCACGGGGTCTATGGAGAAACTCTGTTATTTGTGGGCAGCAGTGTAGAACAGAACTAGTTACAAATCAGTGCTGAAAACATCTCTATTGAATGAAGCCCCCCCAAATCAGCATGGAGAAGAGCTCACCAATGGCTGCCTTCACTTCTATGGGCTCTGAGTCCTGGGAGAATTCACTGAGCCCCGCGGGGTTGACGGCCCTGACTCTGAAGATGTACTTCTCCCCGTGGGTGAGCCCGTGGCAGATGAACCTAAACCAAACCAGGGAAGGGACAGAAATACTTAGACAGCTACTTAGCAAGGAAATAAAAATCTTAATGGATAAAAAGCATTTTTCCCCATACAGTTTATTCTGGTTTCTGAAAGCTGAGGGTAAAGCAGGAGCCCAGTGAAGATGAAGGAATGCAGAGCCCATCCCAGCACCTCATTCCCACCACAAACATAACATCCACCTCAGTAAACTAACTTCTCTTTATACACCACATGCCACCAGCCCTTCCTTCATGAAAGCACACGGGTCAGTGTGTTACTGCTCTGCCTGACCTCTCCTAGTCCATAAAATCCCTCATTTTATGTCCATTCTTCCTAATGGAAACAGCTCTGCACAGGCAAGGTCTGGGTTTGCTCGTGGGACACCTTCATGACCTCAGCAAAGGACATGTGGCACAGGTTCCCATCATTCCTTCCCAGATGTAAATGAACAGTGGCAGTGCTCAATAAAAAATGACAGGGTATTGTACAAGAGCTAAAAAAAGGTGCCCAATTTTTTATTGCACTTTTCTTGCTCCTGCACATGACACAATAATCTGGGTCAGACAAACTCTTTTACTAGGATAGTTTTCCTACTGGATTACCTAATGATCAAATAAAAAATTCATCCATTTTTCTCTGGTGTCTACCCCAAAAACACACATTTTTCCAAGAGAGGAATTATTACTTTCAGAAAAAATGTGGTTTGGAAATGTAAACATTTTAATTAAAACAACAGAGCATTTTAATTAAGACTACATCTATTTTTTCCATAGATATTTTAAGGGCATTTTACTTCATATTACTTCTGTCCTATTAACATCATGTCTGGATGTTAATTCTGGATGATGCTGACATCAACCAATGATGTACAAAGCAAATGCAATGTGGAAATCAAAATGCATTTCAAAATCAAAATTTTGGGGGGGGGGGGGGAAGAAAAAACCGGAACGAAAATAAAATTTGCAGAGAAAAATTTCCCCTCCCCTTTCTACCAGATTTCTAAAATAATTTGCTTTCATGTGCCGAAACAATGATAATATCATGTGCGAATAATAAGAAAGAATTAATAATGAAGGGGGAGGGGGGGGGGGAGGCTATAAGAAAAATCCTGAACGTGAATCAAATTTTCAGAGCAAAATTTTCCCTCCCCTTTCTACCAGCCTTCTCAAATAATTTGCTTTCATGTGCAGAAATCAAATTTCAAGAGATCATGATGTGAGGCAAAGCAGGAGCCAGGGCTGGTGCTCGGAGGACTTGAAACCCTTTAAATGCTGATTCTTTTCCCTGGCTAGGGAGTGAGGTTTGTGCGGTGAGAAATGTGAGCTGATACCCAAGAGTTAAGAGTGTTCATTAATATCCTGGCAATTGCAAGTGGAGGAGCAGTTAAAAAGCAATATTGTTAGGGTGACACAGCCCACCTGTCCTCCTGAGGTGCCAGCACAGCCATGTTTACAGCAGTCTCCCCAAACAAAGGGCTCTGCTTCCAAACATTAGTTTTCCATGTGTGTAACCTCAGTGGCTCCTCACTGTGCTGTTTTCCATCCAAGTGACAGGCTGTACAGTCACTACAACCAGCCAACTCCTTCCCTAGCAACATCTAGGCTTCCTCACTCCTGTTTCCCATATGAGGTTGATCATAAATTCCTTTTGGACAAGACTCAGTGAAATAGGTTTTGGTTACTCCTCCTGCAGGGGTGACTCCAGCCTGCTGGCGACCACTCTAAGGGCTGCAAAGCACACCTACCAGCAGCCACCAGGAGCCATCAGCACCATTACCTTGTGCCCTTCACAGGATTGTTGTTGCATGGCTCCCAATGCCCAGAGCCAACCACACTTGACTCGATGTAGTACCCAACCAGCTCCTTGGCATCAGAGGGCTCGTTCCAAGTCACAACAACCGAGGTGTCTGTGTTCCTGGTGGGCATGACGTGCCCAGGAGCTTTGGGGATATCTATAGGAGAGAAGAATAATTAGATACCAGTCAGTCAAAATTGACAAATAAAACAGGGATGAGATTCTATTCTTGATTATATTGACTTGACTACACAGATTTAACCCTCAACTAGACCAGGCTGCTCAGAGCCTTGGCCAACCTCACCTGCAATAGCTCCAGGGATGGGGCCTCAACCAC
>JAOEGS010023784.1:20780-45810 GCA_025447755.1 Corythornis vintsioides | reverse complement strand
GCCACCATCACCCTTTCTGTTCCTTCTCCTGGCAAAAACAATCCCAAACCTACAGGTGGCAAAGAAGCAAGCACACTCCAAACCGCACCTTCTGAAGCTTTATTATAGTTCTTCAGCTCCAAGCCTTACAAACAGAAAAATGAGATGTTCTACTTCAAGCTTCCCAATCAAAATTTGCAACTCTTATAAAGGATAAAATTCCCAGGGAAGGCCAATCTTCCATTAGGAAACATTGTTCTCACACATATACAGAAGAATTATGAAGAAACTTCTACACTGGAAGGTCATTTTCTCTACCAAAGGAGAAATTAAAATTGATTGGAGAACAAATCTTGCCAATAGAGACTTAATTCAGCCCATAAACAATCATGTTAGTGTCCAGAAAGTAGCATTCCTTTTTCCCCACTAGCTGATTTTGTACATTTTGTTTTCTAGAACTGCTACAATGAGATATTATGGAAATATTTATTTAATTTGTTGTTGTTCCTGACACTGAAGTCAAGACAAATAGGAAAAAAAAGAAAAAAAAGATGCGTAGGTTCCAAAAATACTGCTACAATAGAACATATGTTACCAAAGCTTATCCCCGTGTCTTTCTAGACCAATTTCAGTTCTGGTGTACTTTTTATTTCTGTCTAGGGCAGAAATCTGACTTTGAAGTTAAAAATAAGTAGTAGGAAAACTATGTCTTTACCTGTATAAGCTTGCTGCAAGTGAGCAGGCAGAGGTGTGTGAGACAGCGTTGCTGTGTGCTGAGCACCTGGCTGTAAACCCTTCAGTAAGTCTGGGGAAAAAAAAAAAAAAGAGCAATAAAGATGAAAAAATAAAACTTTCACAAACATTGTCTGTCCTAAAATAGAAAGGTTTTATTTTTATAGAGTAACCATAGTAGTATGGTAATTTGCATCGATTTCTGAAGATGTATCAACAACAAAAAATAAATACCTGATGGCATTCTGATGGCTGGAATAAGTCAACAGAAACAGACCTATTCACATATGGTTAATCAAAAGTCAGAGTGAGGACCATGCCTCACTACTGGGCTGCAACTCTTCATATGATTTCCTTTGGCAGAAAGACCAAAAATTGATATAAGTTAAAAACCTACAGAATTTCTTTTGAAGCAATCTGAAGAAATAAATGACAGCTTGGTTTCTCCGAGGAGAGCTGTGTTACAAGTGACTGCACTCACTCTGAGTTAGGCTGTGGTGGAAAGCCGCTGAGGTAGATCCCGAGGTGGTTGTCACTCCGGCTGTGTCCGTCCCGAAGCCAAGCAGCTCCAAGGGGAACTGGAAGGGCACGCTCACAGGAACAAGGCCACCCAGCATCCCAAAAGGAGTTAATGGTGCAGACGTCACGTTCTGACTGGTTACAGACAGGGGTGATGCCATGAGAGTCAGAGGTGAGGCGTTAGCCAGTAATGATGCTCCTGCTGTTGACTGCACAAAGAAAAGGAGAACTTCAAGATTTTAAAGCTTTGAGTTGTATTCTTTAAGGAGGTAAGAACCGACTGTGTTCTGTTAAGTGTGGTCCTTTTAAGAAATGTATTAAACCACTAGTAAATAGCCACTTATCCACTTAGGATGTCTTCCCAATGTTCACCTGCTAAGTACAATTCTACCTCAGTTTCAGACATGTCTGTATGGTTCACATCTTGTGTTTTTCTCATCAGCCTTGTAGGCAATTTCCTCCGTCTCCTCTCCAATTACACACTGGGTCTCAGTCAGAACCTAATGCAACACATCCTATTAGATTAATCAAAATTCAGATGCAGATCTGATAGAAGCACACTGTTACTCTCCAAATCTGGGTCTTAACAAAACACTAACTTTATTTCTAAAGAGACTGCTGTTTAGAAGTGATGGCTTTTGCAAATTAAGATTCATACACAGAACACTTTGAGAAATCAGGTTACTAAGATGCAGAATACGTGTATGCATCGGTGCGTGTGTACCTCTCAAAGTGAAAGGCAAAGGAAAACTCTCCACTCTACATGTATCACAAGAAGTTAAATTCACTGTAGTTTAAAAATGAAAATGCAAGAATAGCCAGAACATTTAGACAGAACAATTCCTAAATTGCATTAATTCCTCTAACATTAAAACAGCTCATTCTTGTGTAACTATCTTTCCTTCACTATATATATTTTATATGCTCAGGCTCAATTCTCTTACGATCTACTACAGAACAGCATAGAAATTATTTTTGAATCAGATTCAATCTATTTTAGATATTTGAATTAAAAATACCTCAGACTGAACAGGACTTCAAACGTGTCCATTTATACAAGTAATCCTTAACTAAAACAAAAACTTAATCATTTTAATTAACATGGGAGCTTAAGAAGTCTCATTGTGTTCTACAGTATCAACTTAGAGAAACACTGATGTGATGAAACCTCTTATCAGGGATAAAGTTTCTATTATCAGTTCTGGTCTTAAGGTGTTCAGGTGAAAGCAGTTAAAAGCTTAGTTGTTGCTTATGAGAAAATACAAAACAGATTTTTAAAACATACACCTCTAGTTGTTTACACTTACAAGATGAGAAGTTAGTAACTAGTTTTTTGTATTGGTCATTTTAGGAGTGACAGCTAAGACACACTCCAGCTCACAAGTAGGAAAAAAAAAAAGATAAAAATTTTAACACAAATGATCCGTCTTCAGAAGTACTAATTTCACAATAAACATACATAGAAAATACTCCAACTGCTCACTGTATGTGATCTTTACTGTGCAACAGAACAAAAGCTGTGTGCTAGCTCTTCAATTGTGGATTCCTAAAATGCCTGAAAACAGAAGTTTCACATTGTGCTCTGCCAAGACCTTGCCTTACTCTGTCAAGAGAGAAGTTCAGTGATGAAAAGAGCTACAGAGAAGGCCCTGAAAAAGTTGCAGTTCAGATATTTCTATTTGTCACCTATGACAGTATTTCATAAAAGGGTTAATCTGCTTGTGTAAATCAGAGTCACTAAGATCCTTAAAAGCCTAAGTCAGATTCTGTTTAAGAGTACTAATGGTAGGTAGAGCTTAAGAAAATCACACATGGTAACTGCTGAATTTTAGATTACTTTGGCTTTGTGTTCTTTAAATACAATTTAGAATATTCCAGAGTATAATTCTGTGGAACTTCAGTAAGTGTAAGCTTATATTCTGGTAAATAACTGTGTCAGTCAAAACAGGAAAGGAGGGGAACACTTCTTGGAAATTCTTGTCAGTTAGGAACATCCTTACAGTCACATGAAAGTACCTAGTCTGATCTTCAATGTAAGCAGACCAGGTTATTCTAATGAGAAACTCAGGCACCATTCTCATTTTGTCTGATTAACAGCATCTCAGATAGGAATCAAATCACTAAACCCCTAATGGCAAGGAGAGTCACTTTCAGTCTTATGCAAAGTATTAAGCAGGGTAACTAACTCCTTAGTACACTGCACCTAACAAGTAGTCTGGAACTGGTTAAGTTCAGCAGTCAGCCATTAGAACTTTAATGGTAAATAAAGCCCTCTTATCACAAATCTCTTTACCTTCAGTGTACTTGAATTGGGAGATAATTTGATTCTAATCTTCTCAAATTTATTCCACTGACTAAGCCTTTGTCTGCACAGTAGCAGCAGCCTTATTCCATGGTTTATCTTCCTTGCACCACTGTTCTGAACCATTTCTAGGTTATTAAAGTTACTTCTTAAGTGTAAAAAAAAAACCCCACATATAGTCCCAATAATTTAGTGATACCATATGCTGCTCAGTACCTCTGACTTCCCCCTTTCTATATACCAACACACCTTATTTTGCTGCAGTACAGTACACATCCATGTTACTTCATTATCTACCACACCCCTTCCAGTCCTCTTCTGCCAAAATGCATTTTGTTCCCCATGTGATCATTGTGTCCATGAAAAAATTACTTGCCACACCCATTCCACATTTTCTTCCACATCACAGCAATTATATCCACTGGATTCTGTTGACTGCACCAGGAAGAAAGACATCTGTTCCCAGTCCATTCACTGCAGACTTTCTGTCTCATCCAGACACCTTCCAGAGTAACTCAAAGTGCCCTGTGCCTGGCTCAGCACTTCTCTAGGCCCTTTGTGGTACCTCAGTGGCCCTTATGCAGCCCATGGGCTTTTTCATACAAAGTACCCAAAACAGAGAAGGCTGTGCCAGAGCCTGCCAGACACTTCTTGTTTACTGTAACAGGCTTAAGGTACAGTAGGATGAAAAAAATTTGATAGCAAGTTAAAAGACTATAAACCACTGCTCAAAGCCAAGTATTGTACATCACTACCATGCAATACACTGGTCAGGAAAATACAAAGCTGCTCCGTTTACTGTGCACCAAGACTGATTTACAGCAACATGGCTTTTCTTAACTTGGTGGTAGTGCAGACTTCAGAATACAGAGAGCAATAAAGAGAGTGGAAAACCTCAAATCTCAGTAATTAAATAATTTCCAGTAAGAACACACAACATGGGAAAGCGGGCTGTCTTCTGGGTAAATAACAGGTATGTATGGGTACGAATGACTGAATGACAGTATTTTAAAAATTCTTGGTTTGTATGGCTTGTTTTATCTCCAGTTTAGTATAAGCTCTACAACCATTTCTAGGATATTTCTATATAATGAGGGCTCTCCTTCAGTTTGACTAGATTCTACAAAATAAGATGCATATTCATCCCAAATGCTGAAGGAAAGCCCTTGCAAGTGTTAATTTTAAATAGAAGTCTTGCATTATACTCAAATCACAAGCAACTAACTCTAGTTTTGCATATAATGAAGCTTGGCAACAAATGTACCAAAACACCTTTTCATATGATGATCAGCATTACAAATATGTAAATACACACAAGAACACACAAACCAAATAACACAAGAAAATACAACATTCCCTGCAAAGACGGTCCCACAAAACTTACCTTGCCTAGTGTTCTTAAAACAGAAAGCCAAAAGTGAATTCTGTTCCACAGTATAGACCAACAAACATCCCACAGTGAGGATTTGCTCCACACTGATCCTTGCATTTTGTATCAGCTGGAAACACCTATTCACTAGAGCAAGAGTTTCACCAGTACTTGCAGTTACACTTTGTACACATTGAATCTGGCACATTTTCAGATCAAAGTATCAGGATAAAGCACGTTTACAAATGGGATAAGTGTTAGTGTAAGGTTAAGTGTGAACTCAGATGCATACCTGCACACTGGCTGCTACAACTGGAGACCCTGAGGCAGAAGATGGTCTGTGTGGAGTTGACAATTGTTTAGTAGCACCCTGTGTTCCACTTCCTGTTCCCCCAGACAGACTAGTCCTACTAGCTCCACTTGAGTTAAGGTTACTGCCTCTGCTGGCAGGTACATTCATTCCAACTCCACCCAAGTTATTTTTACCAACAGTTCCAGAAGGAGAAGAGTTGGGCAATTTTGAAGAAGCCTGAGGGTTCTTTGCAGGCTGAAGGCCTGAGGTGCGATTAGAGGGCAGCAAATTCATTGTGGGAGACTGCCTGCTGATATTTACACCACTGGTCTGTTTATGAAGGGGGTTGTTGCTGGAGTGACTACTCTGGGAAACTAGTGCACTTGAACTGGAAGAACTGGGTGTTGTTGCAGGCCTGGGGGATGAGGTGGACTTGGATGAAAATTTAGGTGATGCATTGGGCTTGGGTGTCACAGAGGGCTTAGATGCAGTGGGCTTGGGAGAGGCAGCAGGTTTGGGAGAGGCAGCCATGGAGAAGGGAGGCTTGAAACCCTGGGAAGAAACTTGTGACACCATAGCCTTGGCTAAATAGTTACTAGAGGTAGAGGTGCTGGATGTTGTCCGAGAAACCAGTGGGTGAGACACTTGAGAGCCACTTCCAGGTGAGGGATTAGACAAAGGCAGGCGATATACTACAGGTTTATCTTGAGCCTTGATGACTGGTGATGAGCAAGACAGTTTGGGATTACTACTCAATTTCACCACTGGATTGGTCTGTGATTTACTAATAGTTGCTTGTAAAGGAGATACGTATTTCTGCTGTACAGCTGAATGCTGGTGCACCTTTGTCACTTGTGATGTTGAGGAAGAACCACCTTGAGCCTCAGAAGACGATACCAAGATATTGGCATCCTTGGTTCTTTGAGAGGAGGTGGAAATAGCTGCTTGGGTCTTAGAGGAAGAAACATGAGTCTGCGAAGAGGAGGAAGCAGCCTGGATCTGGCTTGACCTCTGTAGTCCTTGCTGAAGTAGTTTGGCTGGCAAAGGCTCTAAAGAAACCTTAGGATTTTGAATTGAAGATCCAGCAATAAGGCCTGAAGAGATACCAGTGTGAAGTAGGTCCTGGGGTTTCTTTGGTACTGGTCCCGTGTGACCAGCAATAAGACTTGATGAATGGGGTGTTTGTGTGGGCTCTACCTTCTTTGAAGTTGCCAGGGGCAACTTACTCATAATGCTTGCTAGTTTCTCTTCCCTCAGCCCAGGGCGAGGTCTGGATGTTGGTGTGTCTATGGTGGACCCAAGAGGTGATCCCTTGGCACCATTATTGATAACTGCCAGAGCATCAGAAATAGAGTCCAGTGAGGGTGGGTGGAAAGAGAGGTCTTCATCCAGTGAGTCATCCAAGCAGATAGTCTCTGGAGCTGGTGTGCAGCTAGAGCTGGCTGGGGCGCAGACAGGTGTGCTGGAACTCAGAACGGTTGCACAACTTGAATTGACTGAAGACATACAGGTTTTTTGTTCTTTCTTTGGACTGGAGTCCTGTGAATCAAGAGATAAGAGGAGTTTAATAGCCTTTCTGTACTAGATCTCAAGTTGTCTTCAGTGTAATACTATTATTCTGAATATTCAGATGAACCAAAGATCTACTACTGATATTTTCATGAGGCACCTATGACATTTAGATGTTTAGATGCTGGATGTGTGGTAATCCAATATGTACATTTCAAAACCTAGTGCTGTTGCTCCATAGAACTAAAAGGGCCCTAAAGAGTTAAGAACAATCAGTGCCATGAAGCACAGGGCAGATAATCTGATTGCTGGGTACATTTGCTACTGAACTAAGACTGCACACCTTGTCACGTGTCTCTTAAGAGCCTCTGTCAACTTACTATTTTACCCTCCCAACCATACAGTTTGTCAGTTGCCAAATGTAATACAAGCCAAAAATACACACAAAAGCACATAAAAATTAATGAAACTTCCTGGGCTCATATAGGCAATTTCCAAAAAACTAAGCTTAAAGTTACAAAGCTATATAGAAGGCTTTTGTACTACTTTCAAGTAATACCCTGCCAAGTCGATAAGCTCTTATAGCATCCCTGATGGAACTTTCCACTGGAAATTTTCTGGATCAGAGGTAGGAAACAGGCTGTATCAAATGGTCATAAAAAATTCACATATCTAAATAGGTATTTACCTTCACTTTGGGTTTAGGGGCCAGAATCACCTTCTTCTTTGCCCTGAAACACAGGGGATATATACACATCAGTAGACAAAAGAAAGGCAAGTGATTTCAGTTTTAGCTGCTACCCTGATAATATCCCAATAAAACTAGGAAGATGATTACTGGAGTCCAGCTTTAATTACAACACATGCTTAAAACAGAAATTGGGTTACAATAGAGGGGGTAGAGAAGCAGCACAGTTTTAATCCATTTTTTGGTTGTGTAAGTAAATTAGATGCAAAGTTCACCAAATTGCTGGTATAAACTGATATCAGGAGAGCTATTTATTTTTTTTTCCATTTAGAGAAACTTATTTTGAAGTTATTTCAGCCCCATAACCTTAAGAATTTGCCTACTTAGCAAACATTTGTCTAAAATGTTTTTATGAAAGCCACCTTTAGTAGTTACAATTTCACTTTACACGGATGATTTTGACACTGTTTTTGACATTTATATTCAAGCCACATAAAATCAGTTACTTTTTTTCCTCCCAAGAAAAAGTGTTCCGTTGCTTATCAGCTGTAAAACTACCTAGATAATTATCTAACTTCCCTTTGTTGCAAGAAGCCATTTAACAAACTTTTGCAGTGTAAGAGAACACATGAGCACCAACTGCAGTTCTGCAAGCAAGGACTGCATATTAAGGATTATTGTCAAGAGCTTCAACTTAGAAGTTAAGCATTTCACACCACCTTTTTTCTTCAAAAGAATCAACAGATTTACATCTTGGAGGTCACTTATTCTCTTTTCCTAGGCAACTAAGAATATGCCTGATTAAAACAAGATATTACTGTAGGTGGACCATTACTCAGTATTGCCATTGTGAAGAAAAAATATCCTATGTTATTCATCTTTTTTACAATGGTTGCAGTTTGGGTGCTATTCCAATTCAGAACTGTTTGAATTCTGACTGATTGCAGGCAGCTCCAGAGGGACACAGCACTGTCTGATATCAAGAAAGTAAAATTCTAGTGAGATGCACAGCCTTTTGTGGTTTCAGAGATACCTATGAGGAAAAGAGCATGAAGTACTGCAGTCTGAGTTCAATGTAATATGCTGCACAGCAAAACTGATGTCTGAAACACTCTGAATAAAAGCTATTAATCCAAGAATATGAACTGGCTAGATAACTGAAGTGGATAACAGAGTTAAACTATATCACACCAGAAGAACATTACAGTTGCATGTCTAAATTAAAGCATTTAAAAATATTAACACTTTATGTCTCTTCAAACAAATTATCTCCCTTTCCTCCCCTCTGTCCCAAGCCAGGTATGCAGATGTGAAAAGATGCTGCGAACACCCTAAAGATAGCTAGGAATTTGTCAGTACTATACTCACGGGGCAGAAGTGAGGTGATTGTGAACACTTCGGCTTTCCTTGAAAAGCATCCTAAAAAAAAGGGGCAAGAAAAGACACAGAAGGTGATTCTAAGAGGGGCAATCTGCTTAGGACCACCAAACATGCAAGTATTCTTGAATTTTCAGAAAACCCCTTTGATTATCTGTCCCCAGAGCAGCTAGTACTTAAGTTTGCCTGTATTGCTTTAATGATGCAGTTTGAGGCAAATATGAACAAATGAATACTAAAAAAGATATTTCAAGCTTACATTCAGAACACCTCAGTAAATGCTCAAGTAGAAATCAACGTAATAGAATATTACCTCCTTCAGCTGAGCAGAGGATATTTTGAATTCTCTCTCCTCAAAGACTAATTAAGTCTTTTAAATTATCAAATTAAGGATTACTGTAAAATCTTTGCACATGTCCACACATTAATCATAGGTTTAGGTTTTGAGGTTAGTCATTGCAGGTGTTTTTTAAAAGCACAGAGGAAAAAAAATAAAAATCAGAATATAGTCCCCAACCTTGTTCCTGTTTTTCTTTAGTATTTAGTATAGATCATTGTGTACCACTTCTATTACTTCAATCACACTGGACTTACACATTTTACTACAGCATAAATGAATGGCAAGAGTTTGTAACAAATTTCAACACTTCACATGCTTTTATTTCCATGTCATGAACTCTTGAGCTGACAACTGGGAAGTGAAAATTAGCTACAGACAATGTAGCAAATGCACAAATGTAGCTACAGACAGGACAATGAATGAAAACCTGAGTAGGCAAGGTAGAATAGAAAGTCTTTCTACACCACTGGATCACACTAACACTGGCCATGTCATGAACAGCTGCCTATATGAGAGCTGTTTCACCACTGATAACACATCCTGTAGAGCTATAAAAAAAACAAACACACAAAAAAAAAAAAAAGAAAGAAAAAAAAAGAAAAAGAGAATAAAAATCCAGGTATCCACAAATCTCACAATCTGGTAATAAAATATTGTAACTTTCACTACAGTTCCAATGCCTTATTTCTCAGATTCCACTTGAAGCTCCATGTTCTCCTCCAAATCTGTATTACATGGCTTCTCATCAGAGACTGCCATATGCTTATGAAGATTATAATGGAGCAAAAGGATTACTCATTACAAGTTCAGAGTGCCACTTCCTAATCTAACCCAGCGTCTCCAAAATATTTCACTCCTCACCTTCCTGGTGCTTTGCTATTCCTTAATCTTTTTTATTTGGCAATGAAAATCTAAAAGGAATCTCAGGCCCTGCTAATTTATACCATCCTTAAATATTCAAGCATAACTACTACAAGACCAGAAGTCAAAGATACTGTACAAAGAAAGGACAGTGCAGTGTATGTTCCAGAGCAAGACCATGCTTGGGAAAGAATCTCTCCATTGGATATGTGTATTTAGGTGTAAAAGTTGGTGAGAGATCAGTATGGAATTGTTTCTCAGTGATCATGACTTCAAGCCAAGAATGCTGTTTGACCTCTGACATTATCCTGCACTCCTATTTGCATGATCACCTCCATAGATTATAAAACTCCTGGAATTAAAGGTAACACTTTCTGTTCCTTACACTTTTCATGTATTCTCATATGCCTATTTAGTTTACAGGGTTTTTTTTCAGACAGAAATGGGCTTAATATACAACCACACTACAAAAAATGGGTTATGTTATTTGAAAAGGCTTTGCGAAGCTTTAGGACAAAAAGTATTTCTCAAAATCCATTAATATTAATAAGACAATCTCCTGGGGCAGAGTATGGAATTTGCACACATAGAAAATTCATGTGACAAAGGTAGTTGTGAGACACATTGAGAGATGTGGTAAAACAAGGTGAAATTTAAACATCATCAATACCTTACCTCATGCTTCTACACTAATGCACAAGGAACACGAAATACAGTTAACTGTGAAAGAGCAAGAATACCTTCTCTGGGCTGAGCCCACAAAGTTCTGATACCACAGAATTTCTTAGAAAATAAAGTAGGCCATTTTTAACATTAAATGCCTTTCCACACCCTGCCCCCCTTACACAGTGCCTTCTCACTTGAGGCCACATGCAACGGTACAAATTATAAGATTTAAGCATGATAATCTCTTTGACACCCCTGAAATGAAGCATCACACACTGCATTATGAACTTTACTAAATTCAATCTCTAGCAGGTAACAGAAGCACACAGCTCTCCCAGGAGAACAGTGTGGTTTTAGGTCTCAGGCTTACAAACAAGACAGAAAGTTAACTTTTGAAAAAAACATTATTTTTTCTAAAATATTCCAGTTCCACTGACATACTCCAGAGTTTTAACCAGTATTAGTAATACATGGTTGAGGCAAAGGCATGACAATAAGTATGACCTGAGAAATAGTTAACAAAATGAGTAGATATATAGAATAGGTATTTTACCTTGCCTGCATCCAGCCTTTAGGCCAAAGTGGTTTTACTTCTGTTTCCATAAAGGTTTTGAGGTAATCTTCAGCAGATTGACTTCTATTTGGCTCTAGCTCATAGCATCCCAGCTTGATCTTGACAAGATTACACAATAGAGACCTGCAGAAATAAACACATTGAAAGAATCTTTTCAAAAGCTCAGCAGAAAAAAGGCTGAGTAATGGAAGCACTGATGCTACACAGCTCCTGTGCATTACTAGTTGTAGAAGTGATCAGTTCCAATTGCATTTTCTTGAAATTTTGCCATTGCACAAATATACTACTACAACTGGTGTACCTGCCACTGTCACTTCTCCATTTCCAACACAGTATGGGTCTCTTTTTCATCCTTACTATCATTTTGTAATGGGTTTAACTTTTTTTGTTTCCTCATAGCTGAAACATCTCCTCTCACTTCGCTCAAGGTGACCTCTGTCTCATTTAAGATGAAGAGTATCTGAAAGCACGTGAAATCCATTCCACACTGAATATCTCAACAGAAGACTGACAGGGATGCTCTATTTTTTCTGTTCTTGAAAACATAAACAGGCACACAGTGAAGTAGCATTGACCTTTCAAAGCCTCTTGACTTAAATATCAACAGATATAAGTAACTCTTAAATATGACTCCTCCAGGTCAGTCTGTATATATTTCATGAAGTTTGCTTCCCTGTTGTGTTAACATACTAAAAAGACTAATCAGTCTACTAGGCCCTTTTAATAATATGTATGCTTGCACTATAATTGGCTTAGATCTTGGAAACTACTGAAGGATATGCTTGCTTAAGAGCCTATCTAGATTAAGTAAGTCATCTCTGTTTTCAGTAACATCTATTCTAAGAAAAAAAACAGTGAGAATGCATCATTTCAGACAAAAATGTGTTGCTCTTAGATTTTGTGTTCAGAAGGGGTGAGAAGAGTGAAGATTCACACATTCTGAATGCTGGCTTGTCCAAGGACTGGGCAGCCTGCCAAACCAGCATCAAGCATTTTGGTGGTCTGCCCCATTGCAGCAAAAATCTTTATTGCTCATTAGGTGACTGTTTTGTGACCTATTCTTAGAATGGTGGGATGGGGCACTTCTAAGAATGACACCTTATTAAACAGAATCATGTCATATGCCCTGGAGATTGCTTTATGAAGTCAATACAATTCTTGGTGGAAAAGGTTTTGTCTCACCTCACTGTGTCATCCCAATGAAACTTTTTTCTGGGTCCCACAACCCTCTTTCCAGGTTTCTCATCATCATCTTCCTCTGATCCATTTTTCTCTCGTTCATCTTCTGCTTGCAACCTACAGTTAGAACAATTGTTTTCCATGTGTGTATGCTACACAGAAAATTTTTTTCCTTGAGAAAGAAGTGTCTTTTTAGGTGCTGGGTGGGGGGAGGGAGGTGGAGAAGAAAGAGAAACTGTCTTCAGATTATAGTTATAAACTTCCTGAAAGGGTAAACATCTTCCTCATAGTCCACAGAGACAAGTGAAAAGGACACACTGTATGGATGCTCACAGGGATGTTTGCTGTAAGCTTCAGATAACGCCTCTACTACAAAATGTCAGGATGCTTATCAATCTAATAATGTTTTTCCAAGTCTAAAATTAGTTATGAGGGAAACAATTATAATGAACAAGGTCAAAGCATATAAAGAACTTGGACACAGCATCCTCCTCCATTCATCCATCATTTTAAGCATTTACAGTATCCTGAGTTTGTGATTTTTCTCTCTCAAGATCTATTTCATTCACTTAATGGAATTTCTTTCTATAGTCAGGTGGCAACGCTGCTTACACAAAACTAAGTACTTTGCTCCTGTTTATAGGTGTTTGGAAGTTTTGAGTTGTACAGAGTACTTTGCTGAGCTCAGGGAATGAGCACCATGGAGACAGCCTTCCAGCTGGACTCTAGAAGGGGCATGCACAGACTCCAGAAATACCTACTTAGCATTCTTGGCTTGATTTCGGGCCTGACAGTCCTCTTGATACTTGCATAACTGTTCAGGCATGACATTGCTGACAGCCAGTTTCAGCTTCTGCAGTGGTTCTCTCAAGCGGTCGTCCTGTGGAAGCACCAAAGTAGTCCTATTAGATGCAACGTCAAGAGTTTTTCAGGTAGTTTCACAAAAATTATTTCCCACCTCTCAGGAAATATTCAGCACTAACTACTGACTGCAACAGCCATTTCTTACATGGACCCTGAATTCTGTCAGGTGCAACAGCATTACAGAAATGCACATATATGAGGTGTATGAGAAATTTCAAGTAAGTCTTGAGATCAGAAACCACGAAAGACAGTCACAAAGAAACATAGCATGAGTATCCCAAAACATTATGGCATGATCCCATTAAATAATGCTTTTCAATTAAAAAAAAAAAATAGAAGAAAGAAAACCTGAGGGAAAAAGCTATATGACTTGACCAATGAATGTCTCAACACTTGCAAATTTGCAAGTATCCAATTGACTAATTTTCCCCAAGCTCTGTGGTATAGAAACGTCCTAGTTAATGAACAAAATACCTGTATTAGATTATCTGAGTATTAGGTTATTATATGCAGTTTATGTACCTCAAAAAGGTCGACTATGCATTTAGAATTGTCTCCAACTATCAAGAACTCCAAACATTATTATACTATATACTCCCCTACGTATTTTAAATTATCTTCCTGTATCTTCTGCCCGTACATTCTCACTCACAACTGCACACTGAGACAAATTAAAATGCTGTGTTATTATGTCTTACTGCTTCAAAAGAGCATATTAATCTCTTTGTCTTAGCAAGTTCTGAGACGTCTGCATTCATGATCCTCAGGTACTCTACAAGATTCAGTCCTCAGTTTCATCTAAAGAATCAGGTCAGGATAATTAAGATCACAGACACCTTCTTTAATTCCATAGGAAAACATATTATTTAAGAGAAAAACAACTGTATATGACAAATTATTTCTAAGAGGGCTAGACACACAGGTAAATTTGCACTAACAGTACAGGCTGGGTCATCCATTATCCATCTCTCTTTTTTCTTGACACTGAATGCCATAATTTTGCAGGTGTTTATAGCTTGTCACAACCACGATTATTGTGGCTTTCTAGTTCCCTAGTCAAGTTTGAGATGTACCCTATACTCAGCTTCCAATATGAAAGCACTTCATTCTCAAATGAAGGGTCTGAAATACTTAAGATATTTGTTCCTAAAGTAGTGACAAACAGCAGGTACACAAAAAAAGCTTTTAAGCTGATCTAACAACTGGCTCAAAAATATTTCACTTTATATTGAAGCCTGTGTGACTGTTACTCCACTATCCTGCATTCTGTCTTCTTCACTAACACATAACTGACTCATGATGGAACTAAATCTCCCCATCATTACCTGGACATTGAGGTGCAACTTCTTCAGTCGCTTTATCAGCGTGTCCTTATTGCATGGCACAAAAGCCTCCAGGTGAGAGTACACTCCATTGCGGAGCGCCGGGTTTACCTCCTGCAACTGCAGTTCAATGCTGACAAACAGAGACAGTCAACTAGTGAGGCACTCCCAAGATGAAGATGACAACTGAACAAAAACCTGGGGAAGCTTTGCATGCATAAGATATTCTAGCTATGGATAATAAAAGTAGCAGCTTGAGACATGTTTGGATAAACTTTTTTACAAAAATAGGAAGACTTAATCACTGGTAAGAATCCATTTGTACACATACTTCTCCAATGTTGAACACTGTCATTAACGTTTTGTTCACTCCTGCTACTGCACATCAATCTTGATACATTTTTGACCACTACAGTCTTCCAGAGATTACTTTTTGTGTCTTAGAATATGAATGTAGAATCTTAGAATATATTAAATGCTTAGTTGAAGGATTACAGAGTAAAAAGAGCTGGCACTTCCCTTCATGAAGCTGGAGGTGGTTTGAGTCGTGCAAGTAGGGGACAGGAAGAAATAATGGCAGTTTTGTTGAGTTTTACATATGAAGTCAAGGACACAGGGCATTACAAAACACTTTACACTGGATAAAGACAGACAGTCATGACAGAATTTGTATTCACATAAATCTCTTCAGCTTATCACTAGCTTAGACCAATCTACCTTCACTGACTTTTAAGGCCTGTGTTGGAACAACCTCAGTATTTCATCTTCTGTACTTCTCCTCTCACCTCCTTTCCAAAAAGGGAAAGTAGTACAGATAAGCACTTACTCCAGCAGAATATTATTCATGTCTTGTGTGAAAAACTTCTTCCTGCCTTCTTCATCAAACATCTTGGCGGCCTGAAAATACAGCAATGAAGAATATCCAAAAGTTCATAAAGCCTTTTATCTCAACAACATTTGTATCTTTACTTTTACAGTTGTATCACATTCTTATTTCCAGAGAACAGCATTACTTGGAAAAAAATAAACAAGCCCAAACTTTATTCAGTTATTGAGAAAAAGGGAAGTTGTTAATATTATACTAAAAAAATTACTCTAGAATGAGACAACTATTGTTCTATTTAGAACCTGCCTGGATCACTGATTTTAACATTCATCTTTTCACCAATGATGAAGAAAGAAAGAAATAGATATCCTTTATCTCACCACCAGCAATGTCCCCCTACCACTGTTTGCTTTAAAAAGAGGAGCATTGCTTGACAAATTAAGCAGGCAAGAGCATACAGACATTTCTACTCTTAGTCTATGATAGGCTCCTTTTCTAACTAAATGCCTCACTCAGCTACAACTTCCCAGCCTTCTTAGATCCACCTCAATCCTTCATTGCACTTTCTACAAAGGAATTATATATGCTAGAGGAATACCTCATCCCTCTTTTCTGGTGCTGTCCATCTCTAGACTATCTCTTTAATAGCTTTATCTGGTCTCTTCCTCAGTCTGTCTGGGGTGAGGAAGGGAAAAAAAAGAAAAAAAAAAAAAAAAGAGACAGCCTTATTCCTATACATGCTTCCTGTTCTTAGAAGTTTTTACTGATCTTGCAGGAATTCCCATGCAGAATGCTTTCATCTTTGTTCTTAACACCTAGATTCCTTTGGGATTTTTTTTTCCCCCCACAAACAACGACAGCTTGGAGGAGAAAGCCATTTTTCTGCACCATATTACAAAAATCAGCAAATTCATCTCTCTAGTGCTCATCAACTCTATAGACTTGTAGAAGTCCAGAAAAAACCGCCCACACTTCTAGAGACTTGCTGTGATCTTATATTCTGGCACTGAGATCAGACAGCAACTATCTAAAGGAGCTGTAAAAGGATATGCATACAGAAAAGTAGGCAAGTCTGGTATTGTTATAGTGACTGACAAACATTAGAGGCAGCCCACATGCTATGAGGGTGAATAATAAAATAATTTAAAATCTGTAATTCTGACTTAAAACCAAAAATTTAGTAACAGCATAGCTAGAAACTACAAATAAATGCAAGTGTTAACTTGATAAAATTTCTTTATTACTATGAAATACTTACTGTTCTTGCTCTTTGTAACTGACCCATTTAAGTTTGAAAGAAAAATATTTTCTGGAATTTTGAACTCTACCTGGCACAGGAAAATAGAAGTCTGATACTCTACCAGAAACCACAATGTAACCCTCTGTCTGAATGCTTTACTGCTTCAGTCTGAACATTGATACCAGAGTTTAAGTTTCTGTAGGGACTGCATTCTGCTCACTACTTTCTACTGTAAATTCAGCTGCTGAGGAGATGGTACTATCTGTTTAAGATTATTGAAACTTTTGCCCTGCTTAAAAAAAAAAAATAAAGTCAGAAAGTTTATAGATGTTTACAAGTAATAGGATACCAAAAAGGAATGCCTGAAAGTCCTGAATATGGTATCATTAAGCATCAACAACACAAGTGTTATGATGATCTTATAGTTAATGCCTTTGAAGACAACAAAATTGGCAGATTTAGAAACTGCAGTGCTATCATTGAACTGTGGCTGCCTTTTTTTCTACAGACTGATTATCTTAAGAGTTACCTTCACAATAGAAAAGTCATTTTATTACTTTCCTGTACTCTAAATATATATTTTGTGTACTATATTGTCTTCTGTCATGGTAGTTCAGAATTGTTCACTTAGAGAACTAGAACAAATTAATCTACAAAAGGAAAGTCCAGAAGTTTCTATTTGATTTAAAAACAATTAGAATGACAGCGACTAATCTATGTCATACTCTTCATGAAACAGAAACTTTTTCCTGCAGCTTTATACACTTAGCTTTTTTTGCACTAAAGATCACTAAAGGTGTGAGCCTGGTAAGTATCTGGAAGACTTATTTATTGTTTCTTCACTATTTTTAAGGTGTTTATTTTTTCCCCCCATGTATGGGTGAACTAGCTCTGTTCAGTCAGCACCAAACTTCCAGAAGACAGTATGGACAGCAGAAGATGGAAGAGTTAGGTTTTCCAAGAGACACTGAATTAAAGCTTTATTCCAACTGAGCCTTCATAAATATTAGCCCCTTGGTTGTATTTACTGTAAGACACTTACATACAGGTAAGAAACATTAACCTGCAGCAAAGCAAGTTCTGCAACTGTAAGTTAATTTTTTAATTTTTTTTTCATGAAGGGAAGTAATTTTAACTGCTTTTTCAAAACTTACTCTAAGGAAAAGCTGCACTTTATTCTGAGGAAAAATTTTAATATCAGAATCAGAACTGAATGACAATTTTATTCTCAGCTTAAGATAACATCCACAACTTCAACAAGGAGCAAATAACATCCTACTAGTTCTGATCCCCTTTTAATAAGTTATTGGGATGTTTGTAACCTGTGGATTTAACACTTTTCATTAATATTTCTGAAGAATTTGGACTGCAGCCTAACCTTCCAGAAGTACATATCCAGTTTTGTGCTTGGTTGCTTTTGGTTTGGGTTTGGATTTTTTTTTTTCAGTTCAGCAGTGTTTTTGGTATAATTTGTTGTCATTGCCATTTTGTTGTTTCTGTTTTGTTTTGAAAATGGCAAGTTCACATTTATGTTACAGAGCCAAAATTCAAGACATTGATTTGTAAGCTGCAGTCGTATTTCAGGTTTCCTCCTCCAACATAAGAAAACACCCATAACAGTTCCCCAACTAATAATTCAAGCTGAAGTAACACTGATACTTCCATTATGGAAAATAATACCACAAACATTACAAGTACACAGAGGAGTTAGAAAACCTTGTCTCCACTGTGAAACAAACACTGTTTTAACAATTGAATTCCATCATTTCTGTGCCCTTTTTCCTCTGAGTATAAATACATCCATTAAGACTGACAGTAAGATTCTACATGTTTTTTTGCTTTAGCCAGCAATCTAAGGATGACAACTGAGGCCCTAGTTATTCTTCCTCCTTCTCTCAGACTCCTGAATGCAATCTCTGGCCAGTGAACTCATACTTACTGTTCGAAGGTCTCCAATGCGCTTTTCAAGGAGCATGGGCAGACCTTCTGGGAGGGCAGGCACCTGCTTGGGCGTCATGACCTGAGAGGTGTAGGTTGCCTGAGTGACATTGCCATTTTCTCCTGACAGCTCAGATACCGGGCTGCCATCAGAAGTGCCATCAAGCAACTTGTCAAAGTCAATGTCTCCCAGCATCTCCAGGGCACTTTCAGTTTCTTGCAGGAGCTCATGCTCATTTGTGCTACCAAAAATGGAGAGGACAGGATCATTGATCCTAAGATTCAAGTCAGAAATATCGTTTCCTGCACTGAGAGAAGAGGAAGGAATTTTACTAGGGGTAGAGGTTGCAACAGTCAATGGAGGTTTTGGACTGGATTCCTTCTTCCTCATGGCTTCCTTCTCCTTCTGAAATTTACGGATCATGGCAGCCAGAGAGAGAGAGTCTTTATATAGTTTCTTTTTCTTCTTTTCAGATTTGTGTGAATTTAAGGCCATTACTCTGTGGAGGAAATAAATCTTCCATTAGAATACATGTGACTTTCGAGGTGCTACTAACCTTTAACAAAAAGGTGGAAGTTTAGTACAACTAACAATAATCAGGCAGAAGCAGCAAATAATTTGTAATTCCATCCTCAAACTATCCTATCAACTACCATGAAAACTTTGCTGGTCATGTGATTTCATGCTCTCCAACAGATTTGTTTTGCTGAAGTTTTGTCCACATTAAGGCAAACATTTACTTTTGACTTCTCCATTGAATTATGGAGAAGTCAGCACAGTTGTTAAACTCATGGCTGAACTTTGCTACTAAAATACACTTGCTTCGTAGACTCCTGAATGGTGGCATGTTACTTTGTTTAGGCACACCATGTACATTAAAAAAATATTTCTTAATTGCTAAGAACTTGGACATACAAGCTTAAAATCCATATACTAAACTAAGCATTTTCCACCAGTTTATCACTTTGATGAAACATACTACAAATAAATTTTCAAATCCAGCTTGAATATTCACAATATGATGATTTCCACTTTTTGACAGTTTTCTAGATATCAATTTAAAAAAACACCAATGTAATACTTCCAAGCTAACCTCAGAATTCAGGAATGGATGCACAAGCTAGTAAGAAACATGCAGAATTGTGGAGAGTTTTCTCACAGAAAAAAGGTCGTGATTTACTGTCAGTGAACAACCCATGTTGATAAGACTTATAATAAACCCCCACACAGATTCCAAAGCCAAAATACATTACTGTATTTATAAACAGTAATTAATAGCTATTCTCAACACCTGTGACAATCTTGCTACAGCACCCAATCTTGAAAGCAAATTTTGCATACAATTCAAGGGTTCATCAAGAAAGAAACCTACCCCAACTGCTTAGGAACTTTCATTTTCCGAGGTTTCTTCTCCTTTTCTGTCCCTTCATCTTTCCGCTTGCGCTTCTTCATTCCACGATCTTCACTTTCTTTTAACTTTGCTATCTAATAAAGAGATCAAATAAAGCATGATAATTCTTTCACCCTAAGGGACTTTTACAGCAAGAAACCTTTATTTTTCCTTACACTTTGCAATTCAGAGCCAGGAAAAATACTTCCATGAGGATAAAGGCAAACAGTATGACTGGATTCCTAGCAACAACTGCAGTTACAAGTTTCAATCAAGCTTCACTGGCTGAATTTCAATCATTAATCATTTTTAAGCAGTTCCTAATTCAGTTTTCAACAAGAAGTTCCAGCCAGTATGAGCAACAGCCACCTTGGAAGACTGAATCCCTCTCCTCCTTTTGCTACCAGTTTCATGGAAGTTATATGGTATGGAATATCTTTTTGGCCAGTATCAGCTGTCTCCCCTCCCAAGTTCTTGCTGATCCCTAGCTTCCCTGTTAGTACAGGGTAGGGAAAAGACAGAGTTCACACTGTTCTAACATTATGCAGCAACAGACAAAACTTTGCTGTGTTATCAACACTATTTTAGTCAGAAATCCAAAGCACAGCACTGTAAAGGCTGCTATGAAGAAAGTTAACTCCATCCCAGTCAGACCCAATATGAGAACCTTAAAATTATGTTGAATTTAAAGAACCGCAGAGGAGAAAAGGACATCAGAAGGCAAAAAACCTTGGAATGGCATGGAATTTATGAACATCATATGAAAGCAATTATATTCAAATCTATCACAACTTGTCAAAGTAGAACAGCATGCTATTGGGAAAAAATGTATTTATTTTTTTTAATATAGCTATTCTTATGCACCAGCTTTATTTTAACAGATTTTGTTTCGAATGTTTCGAATATGAACAATTTCATATCATGCAAGCCTTGTGCAAAATCATAAAAGCAGTGTTGGAGAATTTAAGTTCTCATGTAATTTAATTTCTATAAAGCTATAGAATCATCTGTCACTTCAAGATAGATGGACACAAGTTGTTTGACTTTCCAGACAAATGGTTAGTCTTACAAGCCTGGACAGCCTGTGGACATCCCGAGTTCTCCTGACTGCTCATGCACAAAACAGAAAATGCAATAAAACACCACTGTGCATCTTTCTGTTTTCAGCCTCTCTCTGTGCATCTTTCTGCTTTCAGCCTCTCCATCTGAGCCATTCTAAGCATATCAACTATTTCCCAATGTCCAACCAGCTACAAGTTCAGTATACAAAGGGTAACTAGGATCACTCACTTTAGGTGGCCTATGTTTTTTGTCTTCTGCAAAGTCTTCGTCCTCCGAGTCAGATGCCTGGCGGAACTGCAGTGTACCAGTGTTGATATAAAATCCTCCATATTTGGTTGTCAGGGATGCAGGAACTAATTCATCATACTGGGCAGGAAAAAGAATGAGTTTATCAGCTTTTCTTAATAAAATTAATATGTATTTCACTTACCAGTACCTATACATGTAAAATTATATATAAGTACACAGAGCAGCTTGCTAGAATAAAAACAATAGTAAGGCTACTGAAAAATTACCAGCCAAGGTACAGCACATGAATATCACCATTTTTGTACTTTCACAACAATGCTTTTTTTTTTTATTTTTTAAGAAAAGGTAAGATTACAGTGTACAAAGTACTACTTTTTGAAGGAATGGGCACAGAGGCATTCACCCCCTCCCAAGGCAGGTGAAGACCAAAATCTTTTAAACTCCACCCCCTTCTGTCTCTGAAAGCATGTTACATTATTCTAAACGCTAAATTCCAAGATACATAAGCTATATGAATAATGTTAAACCGGCTGCCTATGACCAACTTCACTTGGTTGTTTATTAGTTGTTTTTGTCCAGGAATTAGGCAATCAAATAATGAATTACTTGTCTTCATCAACAATATCCTTACAGGCACAGCAGCAACACCATTAGTTGAACACCAACCCTGGAAAAAAAATGTGCCTCTATTAAGTCTTCTACTGAATACCCTTGAATCTTATGAGACAGAGTGAAGTTCTGATTATCTTTTACACTTCTATCCAGACCCTTTAAGTTACCCGTGATTTCTAGTTATTTACAGAACATATTTCTTCCATGTTTTCAAAAGAGATTACAGTCTGAACAATCACTATACTGCAGTGGAAAAAGCCTAATCCATATTAGATTATTACAGATGTGTATGTTATATCCAGGAAATAAGATGGAAGACATAGAGACACTCTTGTGAATTATTAAAAAAGCTTCTCAGATTATATGCTTTGTTTCATTAAGACTGACACAGTTTTCATTAATACCAATCTCTGCCGTTCACTTGACATGTTTGGACATTCCAATGCATGCTACATTTAGTACCACCTCTAACCACAGTGCCCTGCTCAAAAACCTACTTAGCTTGCAAAGTTCTCTGAAACTTTCTTTTGTTAAAAATGCTCTCTCAGGCACAACAAACTTAGCCACAGTATGTGTTAACTTATTTTCAATTTTAGGTGTTGAATATGATGTTGGCTGTTATACAAATACCACAATGCCAGGACTTGTTTTCTTGAAAGTCAGATGTACTCTCACTCTGGCAGTTTTAAAACCACAAAGCAGTTTAAAATAAAGTATGTTTAAAAGTTTGAAAAAGCACTTCGTATTTATGAAGGAATTTCCAAGTTAGAATCAAAGCTCTGTATCAAGAACATTGAAATCCAAAAAGACTACAAGTGGTCTATATTAAGTGTAGTGAAAAACAATATTAATTTTATTATTCCATGATCAGCAGCCTCCTGAGAATGACATTCTTCCCCAAGGATTACCAGAAAAATGTTCATCTTTAGGAAATACCCCGTAAAGAGCAAACTCTCAAAAAGGCTGGGAGGACAAACAGATTCATTCTAGCTCTATGCATAAGTATCAACAAAGCAATCCATGGGAGTGTTGGCAAAAGAACTGAGAGAGTTGCTTTGACAATGCCATTCTTACTACATAGAAAGACACTTGTCCTGAACTACTCCAAATTCAAACTCGTGGTCTTAGTTTTCAAATGCTGACAACTGTAAGATGGGGCACTTAATGGAAGCTACAGCCTGCCTGGAAACATAAAACCAGAATGCCTGCGATACATACTTGCCAAGAAAGATAAGGAGGAAGCATTTACATGACCTAGAAAGTGCTACAGAAGTACAAGACATGGTAACAGTGCAAGGACTAAATAAATTTCTGCCTTACTTCTTAAAGAAAAGATTTTGACACACCTCAGGTATGTGTCTGGCGGAGGAAAAAGTTGATTGAGTTACAGCTGCAAGCAATAAAATGTTTGGTAGCACAGCCACATGATTAAGAATTAACTAAGATACTTGAGATGGAAATGCATTTGTTTTGAAGTTTGAACCAGCAAGCCTTCCACTGTATGTCTGCTAAGACAGAATTCAACAGGCTGAATAAATTACTAAGAGGGTTTAACTGCCACAACATTAACTGAAGACTTGATATCATCTACATGAAGGGAATATTCACCACAACATGGAGTATCAGCTACCAGCTTGTTTCATTTCCCCCAGCATGCCACACAAAATACACCGAAGTCTAAATGGTTTAAGAACAAAAAGGTCTGGGCTACTAAAATCATTAAGAGAGGAAGAAGAGTCACCCAGAAGAGACAAACTGTGAATATGTATGTCAATAAGGGAGCTGGTGAGAGCCTGTACTGGAAACCTGTGTGGATTTGATCTAAGTAGTTAGAAGCTTACATGAGTCATCACCTTTTATCTGCCTGGAATGAAGGCTTAACAAGCAGTAGAGAAAGGGAAAGGAAAAGTGGTGACAGGATCTATAAAATACCCTAAGATCATATGAAAGACTACCACAAGAAAGCGGGAGAATCTATTAACTGGACAAAATGAAAACAAAGTGCCTTAGCTGTGGACTTGTCATTCATCCCAAGAGACCAGGACGAAAAAGTAGGAGGGTGCAAAGTAAACGAGAATGGAGGCTGGGTAAGAATTTCAGAGAAATCTTTTATTTTTCCACAGCTCTCAGAACCAGCCTCGTTACACACAAGGAAGATGAAAGGGAAAGAAAGTAAATTATTATTCACTGTACTTAATAGACATAGCAGCCATTTCCCTTTTAAGCTGACAGGGTGTGAACTGAATTGGTGAGGTCGAGGCAGTACAGGATCAAAACGGAGGAATACAGGAGTTGCCAAGTTTGAAGGAGAAAGCATGCAGTCAGAGCTGGGACCATTATCCTAAGAAGTGAACAACAAGCAAAGGGAAACACAGTAAAGACCTGGCAGCAAAGCAGTAAAGGAAGCCCTAGAGAACACACAAGAAAAAGTAAGGATTACAGACAATCCACAAATGAGGATGCCATGAATCACAGCAGATGGTTACCATGATCAACATGCTATGTGGCACAGATCCATAGGGACAAGACAACCAGAAAGGCAGAATTCATTCAATATACAGATGAACAAGCTATCCCATAATAGTCATCAGGCAAACAAGGTCAGCAAGATCTGGATGTGTAACTTACCAGTTGAGGTTTCAACAGCTTCTGCTGAGAACTACAAATACAGTCAGACTTTTGAAGACTTCTTTGACATTCAGTTGTCCTTAACCTCAGAGTTTACTTTTCCCTACCAAAATTTGGTTTGTCCTCAGTCTACTGAACAAGGTGCAACTTAAAACTCAATGTTTCATTTTATTTTCAACTTACCTAAAACTAGGGCCTGCAAGCCACAAGGTACCTAGTACCCTCTCCTTTGAGGTTACCTATTTTCTAGTGCCCTAGTTGAACAGAATTTTTTAATGGTTGTATAACATTGACAACAGCTAGAATAAACTTCATTTTAAAGGTTCTTCAGGACTCTTAAATGGAACATGGCTTTTGCAACTTCCAAGTCTTCTGACAAATGGGTTTCAAGACTTTAGCTTTGCATTAGCTTTTTCTGTGTATGAAACTGCAGATTGGAATAAAGGCCAATAAAGAAACACTTTGCCTTGTAACTTGTATTAAAGGCATGGAATTCACAGCTGAATATCAA